>SJYQ01005088.1:159394-177322 GCA_006410935.1 Redunca redunca
TAAATGTCTTAACTAAATACCTGCATTCAGATACAGGTGTTTCTAATAAATTGACTATATTATACATATAATAGATACATTGTGGCTCAGCTGATAAAGAATCTGCCTGCAATGCAGGACACCTGGATTCGATCCCTGGGTTAGGAAGTTTCCCCTGGAGAAGGGAAAGGCTACCCACTCCAGTATTCTGGATTCTGGCCTGGAGAATTCCATGGACTGTAGAGGCCATGGGGTCGCAAACAGTCAGACATGACTGAGCGACTTTCATACACACACACATAAGAGAAAATTTAGATGATAAACATCATAATAAATGTTTCTCCCTCATTACTGTCAACCTTTCGGCACCCACCAGAATTAGAGAAGATTTTACGTTCTAAAGCTCCAATTTACAGGGTGTTATGCTATACACAGGGTTTTCCTGGTGGCTCAACAGTAAAAAAATCTACCTGCCACTACAGGAGATAAGGGTTCAATCCCTTAGTCAAGAAGATCCCCTGGAGTAGGAAATAGCAACCCATGCCAGTATTCTTGCTTGGAAAATTCCATGGATGGAGGAGCCTGTGGGGGTACAGTCCATGGGGTCACAAAGGAGTCAGACACGACTAAGCGACTAAATAACAACAGCCTTATATACAGTAAAGGCAGAGAAGAAAATCCCCCAATTGTGTTTCACATTAGGGACCTAATTTATTCTGTACTGCTCCAAATGCCCAGACAATACCTGAAAGTTACAGAACAAAACGCAGTTCAATATAAAGAGCTATGAGCCCTAATTTTTTTTATTTTGCCATACCACACAGTAGGTGGGATCTCAGCTCCCTGACCAGGGATCAAATCCCCATCCCCTGTACTAGAAGCACAGAGTCTTAAATGCTGGACAGCCAGAGAAGTCCAGATCATTGATTTTTTTCATGGCACGTATCTTTTTATCTCCTAAACCTATTTAATCCTATAGACAACTATATTATCATCATAACTCTATAGATAAGGAAACGATCCAAAAAACAGTTAATTCCATTTTGATACTGAGTATCATAGCTACTTGCTAGCACTGAGCCACCATGAGGCCACAAGACTTCCTCTAATACTTCCTCAAAGGCTGAAGGAGAAGCACCACTGGATGGGATTCTGTACCGAAAAGGCTGGGCTGAAGGATCCAACATCTGCTCCAACTGTGTGTAAGTTTCCTCTTCACAGAAGGGATATTCTAATAATTACCCAAATAAGCATGTGGAGATGACGTTGGGACTTTCACCCAGTATTCACATCACATGCACTGCTGGTATTTAGTCGCTCAATCGTGTCTGACTCTTGGTGACCCCATGGACCGTAGCCTGCCAGGCTCCCCTGTCCATGGGATTTTCCAGGCAAGAATACTGGAGTAGGTTGCTATTTCCTTCTCCTGGGGATCTTCCCCACCCAAGGATCAGACCCTCATCTCCTGCTTGATAGGCGGGTTCTTTACCACCAAGCCACCTCTGCAGCCACCAGATATTCCTGATGACCAGTCAGGGGCTCCGGCTGCCCGATTCCAGGATACTACCTCAGTCAGAGCTGGCCTGGCCACCCTCGTGTGGTTCTCCTGCTCCCTTCCAGCCTCCCTGCCCAATCCTTCGACTTCCCCAGCTGGAAATGCGGGAACTCCTTTCCTGGGGCCCAGTTCAGTCTTTGCACCTCATGAACCCTCCCTGTCCTCTCTTGCCTGTCCTCATCAACTCTCTTGATGATTTTCATCCAATTTTGAAAAAAACCATCTATATGCCAAGGGCTCTGAAATCTCGACCTACACTCATATCTCTGCTCTTCTTGAGGTCCTTCCTGGCCATTCTACCTACGGGACAAACTCACTCCCTGCCTGGTTCTACTCCACAGCACTTACCACCTTTGAACACACTCAGTAATGTCCTTCCTTATGGCATTGTATTACTGTTTGTCTCTCTTAGTTCCCAGTCAAGAACAGAAGCTTTTTAAAGGTCAGGAGTTTTCCTGTGCTGCTCACTGATGAATTCCCCTCAACGAGAAAACTACAAGGCATACACTAGGCGCTCTCGAAATATCCGTCACATGGATGGACGATGGATGGACAGGAAGGACACAAAACATAAACTCCAGGGAAACTGAGCTCTCCTTAGTCAGCACATTCAAAATCCCCCACCAACTTGGTAAGATGTGGAGTCATTTACGTCTTTCCTCAACAGGAAAGCTTAGTGTTCTAAAACTTACCACGGCATAGGAGAAGAGGAAAATGGTATCCAGCGTTCCAAGGAAAAGAGTGGCTTCCTCTGCACTGGGAAACAAATGGTTGCTGCTCCAAATCTGCAGTCACACAACAACAAGAACCTGTTAAGACTCATTGGGCCAAAGCACCTTTTGGAACCACCTCCGCCCACCTTCACGGAAACCTGGGGAGGTTGAAAAGAGCAGATCAGCGCTCTGTACCTGAGGAAACCCAAGCGCAAACAGGTCCATGAGGCCACAACAATTTGCATAATAACACTAAAATGCTATCTGCTTCTTCCCTTTTAACTGTTCCACTGATGGTGCAAAAGCAGTGGTGGGTAAAACTCCTGTGCCTGGGCATGGATGGAGGCAGTTACACCAAACTATACTATTAAGCACTGCCTCTTTTACTGCCTCGCAGTTCCCAAAAAGGGGCAATTTCACTGAAGAAGGTCCTTGGCACATACTAGACACTCAGTAAATATTTATCAAGCATTAAAAGTTATTAATCTTACTAAATCTGGCCCGAGTCCCCACTCCCCTTTTTTTAAAATAATCTGTGCCATTAAGTAGAAAATATGCATCTAGCACCCAGCACACCAAAGAAGGACATCTGTTTTGAGAAAACTGTGAGTTGCAGGCCGGAATGTCATTTTTCCTTGAAAGAGTGACTGACAGACAAAGGCTAGTTATTCAGATTTGGGTTTCTGGCAGATATTTCCTCCGAAAAGAATGAAATGAGCCTGTCACTTCCAAGACCCATTCAAAGGACAAGACAGACAAATGGATCTTAATGTAAGAGGATAAAAAAGTTAATTAATATAGTTTCAGATTCCTCATTGTCACTACCCTTTAAGAAATTGCCTCTTGTCAAATTCTGGTATAGTATCAAAGACAAATATCCACAATTAACTAAAAAGGCTATTAAAATACTCTCCCCTTTCCACTATGTATCTCTGAAAGCCAAACTCTCTTCATACCCTTCAAAGTATCCTACTATAAGAGATTGAATTCAGAACCAGACATGAAAATCCATTGTCTTCTATTAAGTCAGACATGAAGAGATTTGCACAAATGTAAGTCAGTGTCACTCTCCTTAGCAAGTGATTCTTTTTGTTGTTTTGAAAAAGTCGTTTTTCATGAAATGTTATTTATGTTATTAACATGTTATGGGTTATTTAGTTCATTTTTAAATAACTTAAAACCAATGTATTTTTATATGTCTCGGTTTTAATTTCTGAAACAGTAAGTCTCTATAAATACAATCTCATAGCTCTTTGGATCTCCAGATCAAGGAGTTGTACTAAATGGTTTCTCAGATAGGTTATTATAGGAAAGATAATTTGGGGATCTCCCTGGTAGTCCAGTGTTAAGACTTCGCCTTGCAATGCAGAGGGTGAGGATTCGATCCTTGGTCAGGGAGCTAAGACCCCATAAGCAGGCTAAAAAGCCAAAACGTAAACCAGAAGCAATATTGTAACAAATTCAATAAAGACTTTAAAAGTGGCCCACATCAAAAAAAAAAGATCTTGTAAAACAGAAAACTTTCTGACTTCAGAATATTAAAAAGAGGGCCCTCCCCAGTGGCTCAGAGGTAAAGGATCTGTTTGCCAGTGTAGGAGACATGGGTTCCATCTGTGATCCAGGAAGACCCCATATGTCGTGTGCCACAATTATTGAGTCTGTGCTCTACAACCTGCGAGCCACAGCTACCGAGCCCACGTGCCGCAGCTGCTGAGGCCTGTGAGCCTAGAGCCCCAACGTGCTCTGCAACAAGAGAAGCCAGTGCAGTGAGAAGACTGTGCCCCGCAACTACAGAGTAGCCTCTGCTCTCCACGACTAAAGAAAACGCTAGCACAGAAGCAAAGACCCAGCACAGCCAAAAACAACGTAACTCACTAAATAAAATGATTAAAAAAAATATGAATATTAAAGAGAAAAACCATAAGCAGCAACTTTGAAAATACATCATCGCTTCACAGAAAGAAAAATCCCCAAATTGTCAAGAGAATATATAAACTGTGATTGTAGTCCAGTGACTCATTTCTGTGTGGCTGGTGCCATCTGTCTTGTTACTGATACCTTAACACTCACACTCTGCTTTCAGGAGCAGAAGAGACACTCACAACTGAGACCCATCAGTACGTCAGGGTGACAGCATGGGGCCCTAAATACTTCCAAAGACAGTTACCTCACCATCTTTCCCTCGAGCCACAAGCTCTGACTCCTGATCCCATCCAGGCTCAACAGGACCCAGGATGAAGCCCTGTGGGGCACAAGCCAACGTGAGCCAGAGCTCACATCCGAGCAGCTGCTCCAAGTTTCAAGGGTTTTTTCTTCACTCTCAGGAGAAGCCACCAAAAACTCCCTGCAGGTGTGGCTGTCACAAAAATGGACAGATTTTAAACGGCTTTTTTCTGCTTCACTGCCAGAAATCAGCTGAAGATACTAGTCACTGCCTTCTTCACAGGTGCAAACAAATCCCAAAACTAAAAGAAAAAAAGCAGGATGAACAAAAAGATTCAGAAAATAGGATGAAAGAAAAAAGGCTTGTGAAGAAAGTGTACATCAATAGTGCAGCTCCGATCAAGACAACTATACTAACAGGCGAGAAGATAACTGTCTTGAGGAAAACTGTGTGGGTCGCAAGCTGAAAGGTCATTTTTGCTTGTAAGAGGGACTGACAGACGAATTCTAGTTATTCAGATTTGTCTACTGGCAGGCATTTCCTTAGAAGAGAAGGAAATGAGCCTGAAAGTCACCAACAGAGTGACTCTGAGTTGCCAGTCTCACACGCGGGCCTGCACCTGCGCACAGCGGCCCTGAGGAGGGCCGGCCTTAGAGGCCTGCGCGGATGGAGGCTCTTCTTGCTCTTCTTTTCGGGGAGGGCCTGTATTGAGCTACAAGGATTGCCACGCGTTGGGACACTTCCTGGAAGCACGGAAGGTCGCGGTGTGGGTTTCCTAAGCGAGAATGTTTATCACAGAGTGACACCTCTGCATGGGGGTGGGGGAACTTCTGACATGAAAGAGCTTCCTGAAGCGGTGCACAGGGGATGAGCTGAAGCTGACGTGTGTTCAGGGCTCTGGTACTGGGTGCCGTGAGAACCGGAGGTAAGAGCATCTGTGGTCAAGGTTGAGCTCGAATGCTGAGGGCACCTTGAATCCTGCTTTAGACTGGAGAGAAGAAGTTTAGACTCTGCACGCTGGAAGGACTGTGCTGTCTGGAGTGGTAAGACTTTCTAATTTAATAGAAAAAAAAATTCTTGTATAAAAAAAATTGTTTATAAGTTTCAGTCAAGTTGTCCTCAAATATTAGATTCAACCATTTCCTCTCCATTATCTATAAAGATAGATTTTATATTATGTTCTTTTACTATTTCCAATGTTTGCCCACGTCAGTGGGATCCATTATAAAGTCTCAAAGGTACAGAGACTGCACCTGCTTAACGTCTTTTGTAAAGCACCTAAGATAGCTATACAGAAACACAACAGCTATAACAAGTACTTTATGAAGACACTAGGGTACTTAAGAAACATTGAATAATATATATAAACAAAAAGTTTTTTAGATTTTACACATACTTCTGGTTCTAAGAATCTTTCCATTTTGGACGAGAAAGGAAGGCTCGGAGAGAAGCTAGAGTTAAGACCGTTATAGACACAGAAACACAGGAGGAGTGAAAGTAAATACTGCCCTAGCCACTCTGCTCCCAGTAGCAGCCTTCAGGAAAGAAAAAACCTGGATATTTAAGTCTAAAAGGGAATGGAAAGCTGGCACTGCTCTCCACCAGGGCAGGTACGGAAATACAAAGATCCCCAGGCAAGTCGGAACCTGACTTCTACATAACCAATCCATCTGAACTCCTGAATCCCAGTTGTGAACAAATCAAAATTTGTTGTTGTTGTTCAATCGCTAAGTCATCTCTAACACTTTGAACTCGGTGGACTGCAGCACATCATGCTTCCCTGTCTTTCACTATCACTCGGAGTTTCCTCAAACTCATGTCCATTGAGTTGGTGATACCATCCAACCATCTCATCCTCTGCCGCCCGCCCTCTTCTCCTGCCTGAAATCTTTCCCAGCATCAGGGTCGTTTCCCATGAAACCTATCTTAATAAGCAGCAATTAGAATAAGTAAGTAAATATCTTAGCAGGAAAGTTAATGCAAGTTCAACATGCACTAACAACGTGACCTGGTTACTGGCAGGAGTTACACAGCAGACCTGATTCATATCCTTAAACAGATCTATCTGTCAAGGCTGGCCCCCAGAACCTTGGGACTTGGGAAGGTTCCCATCATTCCCTGCTAAGAGTGGCTCCCTGTGCCTGCGCTGCCTGTCCCAATAATATGGTTTGTGCTGAACACTTGCTTTTCTTATGTGGGATTTTCATACATGCCAGGCAGAGGATGCCGGTATGTTGAGCCCCAATAAAAATCCTGCTATCAAGTCTCCAACGGGACTCCCTGCTAGACAATACCTCATCAGGGTGTCAGGACTTGTTGCTAGAAGACTTAAGCACATCTATGATGCAGACAGTCAGACATGACTGAGCGACTAAGTGAACACACACACGAGGGACTCTTGGAAGGTTTTGCCTGCTTTCCTCTAGATCTGACCCTGTGTGTTACACACACACACACACACACACACACACACACACCAGGGGCTCTTGGAAGGTTTTGCCTGCTTTCCTCTAGATCTGACCCTGTGTGTCACACACACACACCACGGGCTCTTGGAAGGTTTTGCCTGCTTTCCTCTAGATCTGACCCTGTGTGTTACACACACACACACACACACACACACACACACACACACACACACCCCCCAGGGGCTCTTGGAAGGTTTTGCCTGCTTTCCTCTAGATCTGACCCTGTGTGTTTTCCCTGTGCTGACTTTGCTCTGTATCCTTTCACTGTAATCAACCATAGTTTTGAGTCATTTGCTGAGTCCTGTGAGTCCCTCTAGTGAATCACCAAATCTGAGGGTGGTCTTGGGGACCCCCAATCAATGATCTTAAAATCAAAGGCAGTATAACCAAAACTGTAGTGCCTAAATCAATCCTGTTATTCTATATACTGATCAGCCTGTATCTGAAATAGCACATTTAGAGCTTGGCATCACAAAACTATAGTTGAAGAAGCAGCACAGATGTTCTGCCTAAACAGGACAAATTTAGGGAGACGGATTTTCTGCAAATATTTGAGAGGCAGCAAGAATCAACTTAGTACGCAAGGCTCAGGATAAAACCTAAGATCAAAATTAAAGAGAACACTCTCCCCTTAGCATAAGAAAGAACTTCTGAATAATGAGAGTTATATAAAAATGCAATTGTCCACCTGAGAAAATAAGGAGTTTCTTCACCCTGAAGTACTAAAGCAGAAGTTGGGTGGTCCCCGTTCAATGGTGGTTAAGAAAGAATTTTATGGTGGCTGAGAGGTTAGAGCCCATGACCTCTCTTGGCTACTTCATCTTTAGGGTTAACGGCACGTCAGTGAATGATCAAATGTACTCACTATGCACACAGCACTGGTCAAGCCCCAGTCAAGAAATCTAGCCATCTAGTCTTAAAAGCTTGCCTTTCAGAAGTCATAGTCAATAGAAGAGTCCAAAACTCAGTACTTGGGTGCAACCTCAAAAATGACACAATGACCTTGGTTCATTTTCCAAGGCAAACCACTCAACACCACAGTAATCCAAGTCTATGCCCAACCACTGATGCCGAAGAAGCTAAAGTCAACCGGTTCTGTGAAGGCCTACAACACCTTCTAGAGCTAACACCAAAAAAAAAAAAAAGATGTCCTTTTCATCACAGGAGACTGGAATGCAAAAGTAGGAAATCAAGAGACATCCGGAATAATAGGTAACTTTGGCCTTGGAGTACAAAAATGAAGCAGGCAAAGGCTAACAGGGTTTTGTCAAGAGGACACAACAATCACAGCAAATACCCGTTCACAACAACCTTAGAGACAACTCCACACGTAGACATCACCAAATGGATGGTCAGTATCAAATTCAGATTGATTACGTTCTTTGCAGCCTAAGAAGAAGTTCTACATGGTCGGCAGAAACAAGACCTGGAGCTGACTGTGGCTCAGAACTAGAGTTCCTTATTGCAAAATTCAGGCTTAAATTAAAGAAAGTAAGGAAAACCACTATGTATTCAGGTATGACCTAAATCAAATCTCATATGATTATTATACAGTGGAGGTGATGAACAGATTCAAGGGATTAGGTCTGGTAGACAGAGTGCCTGAAGAACTATGGACAGAAGTTCATAACACTATACAGGAGGCAGTGATCAAAGCCATCCCAAAGAAAAAAAAATGGAAGTAGGCAGATGGTTATCTGAGGCTTTACAAATAGCTGATGAAAGAAGAGAAGTGAAAGGCAAGGGAGAAGGGCAAAGATATACCCAACTGAATGCAGAGTTCCAGAGAATAGCAAGCAGAGATAAGAAAGCCTCATTCAATGAACAACGCAAAGAAATAGAGGAAAACAATAAAATGGGAAAGACTAGAGATCTCTTCAAGAAAATTGGAGATATTAAGGGAGCATTTCATGCAAGGATGGGGGTAAGAAAGGAAAGAAACAGTAAGGACCTAATAGAATCAAGAGATTGAGAAGTGGCAATATACAGAACTATACAAGAAAGGTCTTCATGACCCAGATAACCATGATTGTGTGGTCAGTCACCTAGAGCCAGACCTCCTGGAATTCGAAGTCAAGTGAGCCTTAGGAAGCATCACTACGAACAAAGCTAATGGAGGTGATGGAATTACAGTTGAGCTATTTCAAATCCTGAAAGATGATGCTGTTAAAGTGCTGCACTCAATATGCCAGCAAATTTGGAAAGCTCAGCAGTGACCATAGAACTGGTAAGGTCAGTTTTAATTCCAATCCTAAAAACAGGTAATGTCAAAGAATGTTCAAACTACTGCACAACTGCACTCATTTCACCTGTAAGCAAGCTTATGCTAAAAAATCCTTTAAGCTAGGTTTTAGCAGTACATAAACTGAGAACTTCTAGATGTACAAGTTGATTTAGAAAAGGGCAGAGGAACCATAGATCCAACTGCCAACATCTGCTAGATCATGGAGGAGAAAGCAATAACACCACTCCAGTACTCTTGCCTGGAAAATCCCATGGACAGAGGTGCCTGGTAGGCTGTAGTCCATGGGGTCGCGAAGAGTCAGACATGACTGAGTGACTTCATTTTCACTTTTTACCTTCATGCATTGGAGAAGGAAATGGCAACCCACTCCAGTGTTCTTGCCTGGAGAATCCCAGGGACGGGGGAGCCCGGTGGGCTGCGGTCTATGGGGTCACACAACTGAAGCGACTTAGCAGCAGCAGCAGTAGCAACTAGATCATGAAGAAAGCAAGGGAATTCCAAGAAAAACATCTATTACTGCTTCACTGACTACGCTAAAGCCTTTAATTGTGTCGATCACAACAAACTGTGGGAAATTCTTAAAGAGAAGGAATACCAAACCACCTCACTTGCCTCCTGAGAAACCTATATGCAGGTCAAGAAGCAACAGTTAGAACTGGACATACAACAACGGACTGGTTCAAAATGGGGAAAGGGTATGTTAAGGCTGTATATTGTCACTCTGTTTATTTAACTTACATGCAGAGTACATCATGTGCAGTGCTGGGTTGGATGAATCACAAGCTGTAATCAAAACTGCCGGAAAAAATATCAACAACCTCAGATAAGCAGATGATACCACTCTAATGGCAGAAAGTGAAGAGGAACTAAAGAGCTGCTTGATACGGGTGAAAGAGCAGAGCTTCAAAGCTGGCTTAAAATTCCACATTCAAAAACCTAATATCCTAGCATCCAGTCCCATCACTTGATGGCAAATAGAAGGGGAGAAAGTGGGCTTCCTTCATAGCTCAGTGAGACCTGGGTTCGATCCCTGGGTTGGAAAGATTCCCTGGAGAAGGGATAGGCTACCCACTTCAGTATTCTTGGGCTTCCCTTGTGGCTCAGCTGGTAAAGAATCTACCTGCAACGCAGGAGACCTGGGTTAGATCCCTGGGTCAGGAAGATCCCCTGGAGAAGGGAAAGGTTACCCATGCCAGTATTCTGGCCTGGAGAATTCCATGGACTGTATAGTCCATGGGGTCGCAACGAGTCAGACATGACTGAGTAACTTTCACTTCACTTCACTTCAGCTGGAAGTAGTGATAGATTTTATTTTCTTAGGCTCCAAAATCACTAGGATGGTGACTGCAGCCATGATGCTTGCTCCTTGGAAAGAAAGCTATGACAAACCTAGACAGTGTATTAAAAAAGCAGAGACATCATTTTGCCAACAAAGGTCTGCAGAGTTAAAGCTATGGTTTTTCCAGTAGTCATGAACGGATGTGAGAGTTGGACCATAAAGAAGGCTAAGCACCAAAGAATTGATGCTTTTGAATTGTGGTGCTGGAGAAGATTCCTGAGAGTCCCTTGGAGAGCAAGGAGATCAAACCAGTCAATCCTAAAGGAAATCAACCCTGAATATTCATTGGAAGGACTTACGCTGAAGGCGAAGCTCCAACCCTGGCCACCTGATGCAAAGAACCGCCTTATGGAAAAGACCCTGATGCTGGGAAAGACCAAAGGCAAAAGAAGGGGGTGGCAGAGGATGAGATGGTTAGATGGCATCACTGACTCAATAGACATGAATTTGAGCAAAAACTCCAGGAGACAGTAGAGAAGAGAAGAGCCTGGTGTGCTGCAGTCTATGAGGTCACAAAGAGTCAGGCGTGACTTAGCCACTAAACAATAAGAAAAACAGAACTGTGTGATTTCAAAACAGTGAGAAATAAGTTGGCTAAAATGGTAAAACAGACCTAAATCAGAGCAAGCTAAGAAAGCAGGAAGAACAGTTTGGATTTTATACCACAGGAAAGAGTAAGTTATCCAAAGGATGAATGAAATAAAACAGAACTTAATTTATGGGTGGGCAAGGTTCCCTTCATTCATCCCAGCTCTTTCTTCTGCTTACCTCCACAGGCAGTAATTCAGCTGACTTGTTAAAAGCACTTGGGGTCCACTGTTTAGAGATACTGACTTTGACATTGCTAAATGTTTTTCTTGACGCATGGAGCAACGAGTAACTAGAAGAGAAAGAGGAAATACAGCTGAATGCATAAAAAAGAAAACACATTTTCTATAAAATCACAGATGTATTGCCATGTTTTATCCCATTTTAGAATTCTTCTCTTTTAAAAAAGAAAGAGTATTGCTTTATAAGAACTATCCATTGAAACAGCCTCCGCTAAGCAAAGAAGCAATTAACTTGTCTTCTTCCATATAAACTCCCATGTTCACTTGTAACAGGTCCCTGGACCCAGAAGATGGAGATGTGATGGATCCCAGCCCCTTAAAATCATGGTTGCAGCTCCATAAGGTCAAGTCTTTAGCAACCTCTGGCCACTCCCTACACTAGCCATTCAATAGCTTTTTCCTTGAGGCCTGTGTTTTCCTCAACCCCTCACAAGTAGATTTCCTATAAAGCAAGTATCTAAAATTACCTACCAACTCTTATATAATTAGAAAACCATTTTCCTAATTTCTGCCTTGAAAAAAAAATTATCATGTGCGGTGCCTCCAATAAACATTAATAATAAATAAAATCTATTCAGAAGAAATAATCAAAATACTGAGTCACAGAATTTGTGAATACTGTGCCCCTAACACCAAAAAGTCTGGCTGACGTCATCAAAAGACCACTACCGAGAGCTACCGAGGGCCCTTGAGTCACACACGGTGGATTCTCCGGTCACGCTGACTGGCCAGGCTCTCATAGGAGTAACCAAAGCTCCTCACAGAGGTCTCCGACCATCTCTACTGCTCCATGAGGCACACAGCCCTCCCTGGAAATGCACATCCTCTGCTTTCAAGCTCCTGGTTTTAACAATTAAAGGACTTTATATCAGATCAAGGTTTTTCAATCACAGCGGTACCGACATTTTCTGTTAGTTGCTCAGTTGTGTCCGACTCTTTGCGACCCCACGGACTGTAGCCTGCCAGGCTCCTCTGTCCATGGGACTCTCCAGGAAAGAATACTGGAGTGGGTAGCCATTCCCTTCTCCAGGGGATCTTCTCAACCCAGGGATCAAACCTGCAGCTCCTGCGTCGCACACAGATTCTTCACCATCTGAGCCAGCAAGGAAGCCGTACTGACGTTTTGGGCTCCCCAGGTTCTCTACCGTGGGGGGCTGTCCCAGGCACAGTAAGATGTTTAGTAGCATCCCTGGTCTCTACCTATTAGATACAAGCAGCACCCATTCCCCCAGCGTGACAACTAAAAATGTCTTCAAACATTGCCAAATACAGGCGAGAATGGAGAATCACAATACTAGAGCCCACAAAGAAGAGCAGACCATTGGTCAGGCCAATCTTGCCATGCAATAAACAGCTCCTTCAAAAGGAGAACAAGAGCAATGACAGGAGCAGAGCTTCAGAGGCCCACTTGCCTGAAGAAGGTGAGCAGGAACACAACCACGTGATGATGGCTGAACCGGGAGAGCAGAGCTCCGCTCTGAAAAATATTTGGCCAGGCCATGTTCCTCCTGCCCTTCCTTCTCACCGTGACCTTAAAGTCTGGAGAGTGAATGGTTTACATCACTTCTTCTTTCTGGAAAGACAAAACACATAATTAACATTACTCATAATAGGCATATTATCCCCAAACAGAATTATTTAGACTTAACACTATATAATCAGGCCTTGGGGGAAAAAAAAATCACACGGATTAGTTGACACCAGAAACCTAGATTGATGATTATGTTTTATAGCTTTTAGCCAGTCTTTTAAAACGAAATCCTGGACAAAAGATTACGTCCTAACAGAATGAACTCTCACACAGACTGACAGGAAAATCACTAATTCAGACCCAAAAATGAGCAAAGGAAATGAACAGACAACTCAGAAGAAATGAAACAGCTATTAAACTTATCAAACAAAAGTTCTAATCTCATTAGAACATAAGAAATGCCGAACAAAAAAAGTTTGCACAGTTAAAAAGACTGTTCAATGTAGCTCAAGATCTAAAGACCCTAAACTCTCATACAGTGCTGACAGAAGTGAAAATTAACACATTTTACAGGAAGTTGATCTGGCCGTGTTCGTCAAGAGCTTCTGACAAAAAAAAAAAAAAGAGTTCAACTGTCAGGGTTCTATTCCTAAAGAAATACAAGATACATTCAACTCTATACAAAAGGAAGTTTTCACAAAAAGTCATTTCTTCTTTCTTATGTGAAGAAATGAAATCTGTGTCAGTCATAAAGGAACAGGGGAAAGAAACAGGGCCACTCTGCCATCTCTTTCCACTATTTCCTCTCACCTCTCCTCTGCCCTCTCAGAAAGTCTCATCCATGCTCTGATGTCCAATAATAATAAAGCATAAAGTAAGCATCTAAACTTAATGTCTCCAGTTATGAGTCTGCAGAAACAACATAAGCATTAATAAGATGAGAACAATTAAACAAATTACAGTGGCTGAATTACATCTGGCTGAATATTTTATCATTTCATCATTTGACATGATGTTTAAGACTTTTTTTTTTTTTTTGGCTGTATTGGGTCTTCACTGTGACTCGCAAGCTCTCTCTAGTTGGGGCCAGTAGGCTGAGTTGCTCCAAGGCACGTAGGTTCTCAGTTTCCCAACCAAGGATCGAACCTACATCCCCTGCACTGGAAGGCAATTGACTTCTTCATAACATGAGAAAATGTCAGGTGAAAAAAGTAGCATACGACATATAAATGTCATCAACCAAACTGCTGCTGCTGCTAAGTCGCTTCAGTCGTGTCTGACTCTGTGCGACCCCATAGGTGGCAACCCACCAGGCTCTGCAGTCCCTGGGATTTTCCAGGCAAGAACACTGCAGTGGGTTGCCATTTCCTTCTCCAATGCATGAAAGTGAAAGTGAAGTCGCCCAGCTGTGTTTGACTCTCTGCGACCCCATGGACTGCAGCCTACCAGGCTCCTGAACCCATGGGATTTTCCAGGCAAGAGTACTGGAGTGGGTTGCCACTGCCTTCTCCGAACCGAACTCTAGGTTTACATAATATTTACAAGTAAATAAGGAATATATAGCTCTTTCTGGGTAGCAGGAATATAGCTAGTTTTAGTTTTCTATATACTTCCCTAAAAGTTCTATGATAAACGTGTATCTTACTGTGGAAAACATCCACAGGATTGGAAAAGTTCTATGCCTTATCTGCACAGTAGGAAAAAATAAAATTAACAAAATATCTTGTGTTTTAAACATATAAATATCTTGTATTATAAACAGTCAAAGTAGGAGATAAACTCAGGAGCTCCCAACACTAAAGTCAATTTTTCACAGGACTTTACCCAAGGCTGTGTTCCCTGTTATTTATAATCTTGTTCTCTACTATAATTTATACTACCGTTTGGCAGGTGAACTGAAAACCTTAAATGTTGAAGAGACCCAGTTGAAAGGCCATTCTTGAAACTTTGCAATTAAAAGTACAAAGCTGAGGTGGTTAAAATTATATAAACACGATAGGTGATTCACCAACTGGCTGTGAGCCTTGGGACTAGTCAGTCTCTCTGATTCACAGATATGTCATTTATAAAACGGCCTGAGAGTTATGAGACCACAATAAACAACATATGCAAGGTATTAAGATAATTATTTTGGTCACTGATTTGCCCATGGTTAATCCCATAACAGGAAGATGTAACTAATTTCATATATTCTCCTTGAAAAATGTTAACAAAATTATGAGCCGAGTAAGGCTATAAATTTCCACTCACAAAAACGTAAGTGAACTTTCTGTCTATAATTCCAGGAAGTGACAAACCCAAGAGCTACTAGTGTTACTGCTAAATTTACCTCCATCCGCCAAATTAAATGTGACGCCCAAGTGAAACAACTCCAAGCTCTAACTATTCTTTACAAATCCTACTTCTTTGAACTGAACACATTCACAACTCAAAACGCTGGACTGAATACTTCAGAAAAGGGTGTGGGTTACAAAATTCTATAATTAATCAAGTAAGATAATAATTCCAAAAATATATGCTCCAACAGACCTCAATTACGTTGCTTCGGCAATAATGGTTGAGGATTTCAGGGCTGTAAGCAACAATAATGGTTTTAAATGACTACCATCTGGAAAGAATCCTGGTGTGGTTTGCCATTTCCTTCTCCAAGGGATCTTTCCAACCCAGGAATCAAACCCAGGTCTCCTACATTGCAAGCAGGCTCCCTGAGCCACCTGGGAAGCCGAATGGTTTTAAATGACTACTAAGATGTTTGAGACTACCTAGATTTAGTTCCTAAACAAACCACTTTTTCCTTAGCTACAGTGACGGGAGAGAAAATGCTTCATAATTACAATGGGAAAGAGTTTTAAACACTCACCCGATGTTGGCAGAGAGCCATTTAAAATGAATATTATTACAACACCTGGTCCTAGGTAATTATAATCATTAATAATACCTTGTACTTATATGCCCTACATCACAGAAGTGATATCTGATCATCTGTGAGCTCTGAGGCCCTTGGGAAGCACAGAGTTTTTACCAAGTCTGAGTCCATCAAACACATTCTATTTTTACGCTATTTTCTTTCTGGCTCTTAGTAGATTGAACAAATAGATTGAACAATAGATTGAACAAATCTAACATTTTTCAAGTATATGTAAGTGTTGTTATAATCAATACAACCGAAATTCATTTTAAGTGTATCTAAATTAATAGAAGTTGGTCATACAGTATTTTCTTAATCCATGAATACTGAATATACAAATGTCACGGGAGAATAAGAATGACCTTTAAAAAAATTAAACATATAAGTTAGGTCCTTGCCATCAGAAAGAACCATCAAGCCCTGTTCTATAATACTTCTCAAAGATCGAGATCACTAACTCATTTGATTTGTCAGGAAGCTTTCTGGAGACCCATAGGATCTTCCACACAAGGTACTTCCCAGGATGGAATACTCCATATCGTGTGATCCAGGCTGAATGAAAGATGGCTTCACCCGTGACACGTCCCGGCAGAGCTGGCAATCTCCCCCTAATAAACACTGCCTTGGAATATTAGACATCCCACAAATTTCACGTTCCACACATATTTAGAATCCATTCCAACTCAAATATAATAAGAATTAAAGTTTTCTTGGGGGGAAACAGATTGCAAAGAGGAAAGGCAGAAAAAAAGGCAGAAAAGGTGATCACTTGTCACTCCCATCTCATCAGACCCAACCTCGCCCAGCCACCCCTCCTCACTGCGGGAAGGAAATGCTCTCTGGAAATGGACAGAAGTGGTTAATCAAGTTTTGTATATCAGGACCCTGTTTTGCAAGTTCCTGCCTTTCTTACTTATCCTGGTGGACTCCTGCCTGCCCCTAGATAACACCACTTCCCCCTGGGGCTTTCAGGAAGAAGTAATCTTCTCACAACCACTTTTCCTCCTGGCGAAAGGCCAGCTTCTCTGAAGCTCCTGGGCCTTGCTGCCCACTGCCTGTCCCAGCACTTGTCCCCTGCTCTCTCACTGTCCCCCGTTCTGTCTCTTGTCAACACCCAAGGGGATAACCCCGCAGTCCCCTGGCCTCTTCCCCACCAATCTTTTCTTCTATTGCACAAGAAAAACCCACTCCATGGTCAAAACCCAGCCAGTTTGGTCAAAACCCAGCCAGTTTCCAGTCAACAGTAAGTGCATCAACCAGTCAGCGCTAAGCGCATCCCGTATTCTCCAGGCAAGAATGTGGAGTGGGTTGCCATTTCCTTCTCCAGAGGATCTTCTTGACCCAGGGATCGAACCTGGGTCTCCCACAGCGCAGGCAGATTCTTTACCATCTGAGCCATGTCTGCCCTTTCACCTCCCAAACTGGATTTCAAACATCCAACTTTCCTTCCTTCCAGAAAACTGCTTACTTCAAACTCTCTACTCAAACAGTCATTTTGCCTTGGCAAGCTCCCAACTCGGTCACCTTCCCGAGCTGTTTTCATCCATGACCCTCCTCCTCTTCTTTCCCAACTTAGAATCTAGGCTTATCTGCCTTATGAGCCTTTCTTCCTTGCTTGCCTCTGGCATCCTCCTCTGCACCTAAGTGGTGGAGTTTTGCCAGAGAAAAATCAGACGAGCAGGCTGGTTTTGCTTTTCAGATTCAAAACCACAAACCTCAATGGGCATGCAACACTGCCCAGCAAGTCTTCACTTCCCTAATGACCTGCTTTCTCAGCCTCTAAGATAACCATTTACACAGCTCTCTCTTAACTTCCAACCTCTGTCTCCCCATCATCTGGTATCACGGCTTTCTGCCAACGACTCCCAGAGCACCAGCTCTAACCCGGACCCTCCCGGGCTCCAAGACGACAGCCAGTTGACCACTTGGCCATCCTTGGAGCTACAACACAATTCTTCACTGTCTCCCTCCAAACCTGTCCCTCACCAGCACTGTCCTCAGAAGAAGGTACCACCAAGGCAACCAGCACCAAGCCCCCATTGCTCCCTACCTCTCAGCCCTGCATCCTACCCATTGCTAAATCCATCCTTTTCAACACCAAAGTTCATCCCCAATACATCCTCTTCTATCCACCCCACGCTGCTACCAAAATCAACCACCCATCTCTTCCATCAAGTCTAATGCAACAGCCTTCTGCAAGGTTTCACTATTTTAAATCTAGTGCGTACGTGTGTGCGCACACACACACACACACCT
>SJYQ01005088.1:177351-192766 GCA_006410935.1 Redunca redunca
CCAAAAAGCAAAACCCAGTTATTCCACTAAGACTCCGCTCCTTCTCTGGCCTCCATACATCCTTTCCAAAAGCCCCCTCGCCCTACCTGTGAGCGATCCTTTCACCTGGCTAGACGAAGAGCCCTTTACTTGCACGAGCGCCGCCGCGCTGGCTGCGGGCCAGGCTCTCCCCTGAGGCCCTCCAATCCTCCCGCCCCGCTCCGCTGCGGTCCTCGCCAGGTTCTGGAGCCCCCGGGCGCCGAGAAGCCAGGCCCAGCGTGGAGGGAACGAGCGGCGGCCGGCCTGGCCTGCCGCGCCACACCCCCCGGCGGCCCCCGTCTGCCTATCCGCCCCGGCCCCCTGGAAGCCCCCCGGACCGGCCCTCGCCTGCGGCGCCCCCACCCCTGCCCCAAGCCAGGTTCCCGCCCTTCTGGAAGTGGGCCCTACGCACCGCCGCTCGCCCGAGACCCGCAGTACTCGTCACGTTCCCGGCCGGCCGCTCTGCTTGCCCCGCTCGCTCAGCCTCGCCCGCAACCCAGCCACTCCCGCCGCCACCTCACCCGGGCCGCCGCGGCCAGGGTTTCCGGGCGCCCACGTGACGCGCGGGTGCCCGCGGCATGCTGGGAGTTGTAGTCCGACCGCGCCTCTTTACCTGCGGGCCGCAGGGGAGGGAACAGAGAGAGGAGCGGAAAAAGTTAACTTCCGGCCGCCGTGCAAGGCCTGGGTGAACCCGGCGGGTCTGAGTTAGGACTCTTAGAAAAAGAGGCAGGGACGGAGAGAAAAGTTAGAATCTGCGAAGAAATGATGTATAGATCATCTTTTTTCAAAAATCTTTATTCTGTGTTTTGTTTTGAGACTCACACTCTGTGCCACTGACCTGCCATGACAGCGTAAGATTTAGATTTTTTAAATAAATATTTTTTAAATGCAGTTGCTGATAAAGACAGGGCTACTAGTCTGTTGGTATCATTCACTGTTGTACATTGCATCCCCACTCACTCACTTCAGTCGCTCAGTCCTGTCCCAAGCTTTGTGACACAGGGGCTGCAGCTCGCCAGGCCTCCCTGCCCATCACCAACTCCTGGAGTTTGCTCAAACTCCAGTACTTTGGCCACCTCATGCAAAGAGTTGACTCACTGGAAAAGACTCTGATGCTGGGAGGGATTGAGGGCAGGAGGAGAAGAGGACGACCGAGGATGAGATGGCTGGATGGCATCACTGACTGGATGGACGCAAGTCTGAGTGAACTCCGGGAGCTGGTGATGGACAGGGAGGCCTGGCGTGCTGCGATTCATGGGGTTGCGAAGAGTTGGACACGACTGAGTGACTGAACTGAACTGAACTGAGTTCTTCACATCAGGTGGCCAAAGTATTGGAGCTTCAGCTCCAGCATCAGTCTTCCAATGAATAGTCAGGACTGAGACTCAAGCAAAAATTAAAGGCCTTATAACACACAACATCAAACAAGGGTGTTCTGCCCTCCTGGGCTGTCTTTCAACAGCGAGGGATTTTTTTTTTTCCCCAAGTCTTCCAACTCAGAAAACCACTCCACAAAGATAGCAGATTAAGAAAAATTTTATTATTGAATAAACTTTAAATCAGACTGTGGTGCACAGATGTGACTTCTGCGATGCTAAGAGGTTGCAAAGGTAGAAAGGAACCCTCCCTTACATAGCCAAGCAGACTCAACCCTCACCATACAAGTTCTCAGATAATCACTAGTCCTCAAGTGAGAATGAAACAGGAGGGAAGGGGGCAGGGCAACCCTTCAAAAGAGCGACACAGCCCAAGGACACGACATGAACTGATTAGAACCAAATAGGTCCAAGATAGCAGAGGAGTTGGCTTCCATTAGACCTTGTGCCTCAGTATATGCTCATTGTAACACATCAGCATGCTTTAAATGACAGATACATACACACACACACAGGCGCCCTGAGTTTGAGCAAACTCCAGGAGACCCCGAAGGACAGGGGAGCCTGGCGAACTGAAATCCATGAGGCTGCAAAAAGGCGGACATGGACACGACTTTGTGACTAAACAACAGCAACAGACTTTGAGCCTCAGTAACACATCAGCACACTAATGATGACGCCCACAGTCACCACGACAGATCTAAGTTCAACTTTAAAGATCAAAAGGTGAGTAGTAGTCCAATTCATGGATATCCCCGCCCATTCCCCTGAAGCAGCTGGAATAATCCTCCCACTCATTATCCTTTGAAATTACCCATCCCGTTAAAAACTAACCACACAACATTTCAGGGCCTCTCACCTTCTAAAATGGCCCACACTCTGTGGAGTGTTTCTCTCTAAATAAATCCTCTCCTTACCTATTACTTTGTCTCTGACTGAATTCTTTCTGCAATGAGACATCAAGAACCTGACCTTTATTAAGTCCTGAGAGCAGGTATGTGTTGTTGTTGCTGCTGTTGTTCAGCCGCTGTCATGTCCGACTCTTTGCAACCCCATAAACTGCAACATGCCACGCTTAACTCATGTCCAGAGTCAGTAATGCCGTTCAACCATCTCATTTTCTGTCACCCTCCTGCCCTCAACTTTCCCAGCATCAGGGACTTTTCCAGTGAGTCGGCTCCTCACATCAGGTGGCCAAAGTATTGGCACTTCAGCTTCAGCATCAGTCCTTCCAGTGAATATTCAGGGTTTATTTCCTTTAGGATTGACTGGCTTGATCTCCTTGCTCTCCAGTTCAGTCACTCACTCAGTCGTGTCCAACTCTTTGCAAGCCCATAGACTGCAGCACGCCAGGTTTACCTGTCCATCACCAACTCCTGGAAGTTACTCAAACTCATGTCCATCCAGTCGGTGAAGCCATCCAACCATCTCATCCTCCGTCGTCCCCTTCTCCTCCTGCCTTCAATCTTTCCCAGCATCAGGGTCTTTTCCAGTGAGTCAGTTCTTCACATCAGGTGGCTAAAGTATTGGAGTTTCAGCTCTTGCATCAGTCCTTCCAATGAATAGTCAGGCTGATTTCCTGGTTGGATCTCCTTGCAGTCCAAGAGACTCTCAAGAGTCTTCTCCAGCACCACAGTTCAAAAGCATCAATTCTTCAGTGCTCAGCTTTCTTTATAGTCCAACTCTCACATCCATACATGACTACTTGCTGTCCAAGGGACTCACAATTCAAGAGCATCGATTCTTCATCATCCAGCCTTCTTTATGGTCTCTTACATTCATACATGACTTCTAGAAAAACTATAACTTTGACCAGACGGACCTTTATCAGCAAAGTGATGTCTCTGCTTTTTAATACACTGTTTAGGCTTTTTGTAACTTTTCTTTCAAAGAGCAAGCATCTTTTAGTATCATGACTGCAGTCACCATCCACAGTGATTTTGGAACCCAAGAAAATAAAATCTGCAATTGTCTCCACTTTCTCATCTATTTGTCATGAAGTGATTGGACTGGATGCCATGATTTTGGTTTTTTGAGTTAAAAAACCATGGGTTCGAGTCCCAATCTGAGTTACACAGTTTAAAGAGCACTCAACAGGACCTTATGTCACACATACTTCTTCCAACTTCATCACAGTCATTGGGAAGACCATCTGTACTGGCTTATCCAGAGAAGAAACAAATTTGTCACACCTTTAGAACAGGATATGGTTTTGTAGACTGGAGCAAGGCTCCCATGGAAAACTTAGGAACTTAGTTCCTCCCATAAGAACTGGGAGTTAGGGGTGATAGCTCCCTGGATGTTTGTATTTCAAAGATGGCTCCCAGGTCCTGGAGGAAACTTTCCAGAGTTGTGAGGCTGGCAGAGATTGTTTAGCCATAATACAGATGTTCATATATTTAACTGACCTGGGTTCAATCACTGGATTGGGAAGATCCCCTGGAGAAGGGAACAGCAACCCACTCCAGTATTCTGGCCTGGAGAATTCCATGGACAGAGAAGGCTTGGCAGGCTACAGTCCATGGGGTTGCAAAGAGTCAGACAGGACTGAGTGACTTTCATTTCCACATATATTTGAAAAGAACAGAGAAAGAAATTTTGAAAGAAAAAGGAGGTCCTCTTTCCTTATTTTCCACAAGGAGAATTGTCTCTTATTTTTCATTTGTAACTGCCTTTACACAATACTTTGGCCACCTCATGCAAAGAGCTGACTCACTGGAAAAGACTCTAATGCTGGGAGGGATTGGGGGCAGGAGGAAAAGGGGATGACAGAGGATGAGATGGCTGGATGGCATCACTGACTCAATGGACGTGAGTCTGAGTGAACTCCGGGAGCTGGTGATGGACAGGGAGGCCTGGCGTGCTGCGATTCATGGAGTCACAAAGAGTCAGACACAACTGAGCCACTGAACTGAACTGAACTGAACTTACACAATGCAGGGGTAGTTTTCTCCACAGTCACCAGAGGGTGTGGCTAGAGAAATGTGATACCATGGCGAGCAACAATAAATCCACCAGACGTTTCACGTTTACTGTAAAAAACAAGGAAAGAAACTGTGACACAGGTTACAACGTGGATGAGCCCTGGGAACAATATGCTAAGTGAAATAAGCCACATGCAAAAGGACTGATACTGTGTGATTCCAGGTGTGTGAGGAACCCAGGGTAATCACATCCACTGAGACAGAAAGCAGAAGAGTGGTTACCAAGGGCTGGGGGAGGGAGTAAGGAGTTGTTTAATGGATACAGAGTTTCAGATGGAGATGATGAAAAAGTTCTGGAGATGGATAGTGGTAACGGCTGCACAACAATGTGACTATATTTAATACTATTGGACAACACACCTAAAAATAGTTAAAATGGTAAAATGTATACATTGTGAAATATATGTGTGTGTACACATATACGGGGCTTAAGGTGGCACTAATGGTAAAGAACCCACCTGCCAATGCAAGAGATGTGGGTTCGATCCCTGGGTTGGGAAGGTTACCTGGAAGAGGGCATGGCAACCCACTCCAGTATTATTATTTTTTATTATTATTATTTTTTTTTAAATAGATCTGGAAACCCTTTTAAAAAATGTATGTATTTATTTATTTGGCTGCGCCAGGTCTTAGTTGTGGCATGTGGGATCTAGTTCCCTGACCAGGGATCAAACCTGGATCCCCTGCATTGGGAGCACGGAGCCTTAACCACTGGACCACCAGGGAAGTCCCCCACTCCAGTATTCTGGCCTGGAGAATCCTCATGGACAGAGGATTCTGTTGGACTACAGTCCAAAGGATCACAAAGAGTTGGACACAACTGAAGCGACTTACACATATGCATATATGTGTGTGTGTGTGTATAAAATAGGTATATAACCTGTGTCACCACCACCCATGTCAAGAATGCATCTCCCCCGTAGCCCAAGCTCAGCTCTTTGCACTTACAGTCAACATTGGTGAACAGGGTTGGGGTAGGGAAAAGCAGCATTTCTCCTACGTCCATAACCATCCAGGCATTTTACCATTTGATTTCTGCTTCTAGACACCCTCCCAAGTGGGAAGTCTGAGTCAGCTGGTTTTGGTGGTTGTTGTTTTCCCTTATTAGTAATCAATATGAGAAGAAGAAAACATTTGTACACCTAACCTCATTGACACATCTCACAGGTTCTATTTCCTGCCCCTGCCCATACATTTGTCATGGATCTTGACTTATATTTCATTTTCAAGCCTCATATACATGACCATGGCTTTCAAAACACGATCTGCAGCAGCAGTATTTGGCAGTGTTTTTTGTTGTTGTTTGTTTTCTTGCTCTACCTGCCAACATTGGGTTTATCCTCCCTGAGAGGTTCCTGGGGATATGTGGGTGTTCACTCGATCAGTCATGTCTGACTCTTTGTGACCCCATGGACCATAGCCTTCTAGGCTCCTATGTCCATGGGATTTTTTCAGGCAAGGACACTGGAGTGTGTTGCCATTTCCTCCTCCAGGGGATCTTCCCGATCCAGGGATCAAATCCAAGTCTGCTGTGTCTCCTGCTTTGGCAGGCGATTCTTTACCACTGTGCTACCTGGGAAGCCTTCCTGGGGATATAAGAATACATATAACTGATTCACGTTGTTGTTGTACAGCAGAAACTAACACATTGTAAAGCAATTATACTCTAATCAAAAATTTTTGTTTAAATTTAAAAAAAGAGAGGTTCCTGCAAGTGATATGTAAATGGAATTTTGGATAAGATAAATCATCATTTACAGTTTCTCTAAAGAAATGTTGTTGTGTAGTGAATAAACTGTCCTTTATTTCAGTGCCAGGCCTCTACACGCAGTAAGAAGTATATCTTACATCACCCCCGGCACACACCTCCCTGTTCACAACTGACACAAACAGTTCATGAAAACAGGAATGCATTCTGAATTGTTTTCTTCATCTCTTCTGTAAAAATGCTGGTTACGACCCACTGAAATTGACTTCATGACTCATAATGAGTCTCAGCCCACAGTTTGAAAACACTATACCAGTTTCGTATTTTATCAATCCAGATGTTTTGTTTTGCATGTGGTGCTTGCGGCTTAACTGCCTACTCGGCACATTCTACGTAGCGGAGACAAGCTAGTCCCCAGGCTAGGAGAAGCAGAGACTCTTCCAGACTCTGTGGGGGGAAAGTCAAAAAGGAAAATTCAGCTCAGCTTGATGCTTCAATGGCCTCCATTGGGGACTGATGGATGCCAGGTCTTCCTAGAAATTAACCTTTGTTTTGGGGTAGATTTTGAGGGGAGAAGGAAACATTTTTTTCAGCTTTGAAAGAAGAAAAGATAGCGCTAAGTCGTGTCCAACTCTTGCGACCTATGGACTGTAGGCTGCCTGGCTCCTCTGTCCATGGGATTTTCCAAGCAAGAATACTGAAGTGGGTTGCTATTTCCTTTTCCAGGGGATCTTCCCAATTTAGTTTTTCAATCTTCTCTTTGGATCACCTCCTTTCGCTCAGTGACTCCTCAGCAAAGGTTATTCAAGCCCACAAAACAATTAAATGACTCAAAACCCAGGTCTGTAGTCCCCTTTAACTTGTTGTCCTTCAACTAGCCAGCCCCACCCCAGGCAAACAGGGGACACCAGGAAAAAATGGGGGTTGGTGCCGCCCAAGAGAAGGCGAGAAGAAAAAAGGAACAGGGCAGCTCAGTAGGTGTTGGCTGATATAGCTGGCTAGTCCTTTTCGTTTGGGCTGTGATGGATGACAGGGGATGCACCACGCTCAGAGGAAAGTTGACTTGGCGTGACGGGTGTGGCCAGGACCTCACCCCGCGCTTTGTACCCATTGGCAGCTCCTCCGGATGGCGGGGGAGGGGGAGAGGAGGGAAGGTTTACACTTTCCTTTCGGTTTCGCGAGCCACTAAACCTGACACCTGGGGACAGAACTACAGTTCCCACCACACCTCGAGGCAGGAGGAAGAAGGGGCACGGAGGGCCAAAAGGAAAACCAGGAGCAAGAGCAAACACCTGCTGGCAGACGTGACAACTGGTGAGCAACAGGTGGAGGTTGCAGGATGGAGGGTTTTGCGGCAGGTGGACACGGCTCTTTTCTCCTTGCAGGGCGTGTGAAGGGGGCTTTTGCGGAAAGCCTGAGGACTTACTGGGGGAGGCGGCCGGGGTCGGGGGAGAAGTAAGATTTCAGCTCACATGACAGTGGTTAGACACCGGAAGTAGAATGGCTTTCTTTATCTGAAAAGCCAGAGGGGGAAAAAGTGGTTTGGCTGTTTCTCTTTTTTGCTGGATCATGCAGCCACAGTAGCTTCAGGGAACCTCCTTCATTCATTTAAAGCTTAGGGTTTTAAAGTATAGATTTTAATTTGTGTGATGATACAGACTTGTCATGTTCTATGACTTTTGAGAAGACCAAAAATAAAAAGACCGAAATAAATAAAAAGACCGAAAATAAAACTCGGAGAAATGAAGGGTGTCATAGACAGGGACAATTTGCAGCACATCAAATTTAGTTATCAAACGGGATAAGCTTTCACATATTTTTATGAGACATTTGATGAGGAGATGCAAAAAAACTGAAGAACAGTCAAAGGGTCTGGGATACCTGCTTCAAGGGGACCTGCTTGCTGCTCCAAATGTCTGCTGGGCTGTCGTGTGGAGTAAGAATCCTGGCGTAGCATGAGGGTCCATGGTTAGAAACCTCAAGGACATAGATTTCAACCCTACATAAGAGCTGTAGGGTTTGCACACAAAATTTTTGCACACAAAATTGATTTTTGTCAGGAGGTAGTGAGCTCCTTGTGATCTGAGATGTTGAAGTGTAGATGGATGTTTAAGCAGAGATGCTGAGGGCAAGAATAAAGTACTGTGTGGGTTGATGCTTCCCAACCTGACTGCTTATCAAAATCACCTGCGAGTGTGTGCATGTTTTTACATCTATTTAAGCAGATCTGAGATGGGCTCCGGAATATATATATATATATTTTTTAAATTCTTTTATTATTTACTTATTTTTGGCTGTGCTGGACCTTCGTTACTGCATGCAGGCCTTCGTTAGTTGCAATAAGCAGGGGCTATTCTCTGGTTGCGGTGCTCGGGTTTTCACTGCGGTGGCTTCTCTTGTTGCAGAGCACAAGCTCCAGACACACGGGCTTCAGTAGTTACAGCACGTGAGCTTAGTTGCTCAAGGTATGTGGGATCCTCCAGGACCAGGGATCAAACCTGTGTCTCCTGCATTGGCAGGCAGATTCTTTACCACTGAGCCACAGGGAGGTCCCTGTCTAGTTAATTATTTGATTACCTTCCCAGGTAATTCTGATAGTCAGTTAGGGAGACACTGTCATAAGAAACTTTTTTTCCAGCCTGTGACAGAATACAGCACAAACATTCGAACCACTGGATTTTTCGTTTGTTTCTTTTGTTTTGTTTGGCTACGCTGCACAGCTTGTGGGATTCTGGTTCCCAGAACAAGCGTGGAAGCCAAGGCCTGGGCAGTGAAAGTGCAAAGTCCTGACCACTGGACCACCAGCAGTTCCCCACAGTTTTCATTTTGGGTATTCTCAAAATCATAATTTCCCAGACAAGAAAAGCCTTTCTGAAACTGCCTTCTCTGTCAGGCGTCCTTGGTGCTTGTTGCTAGTTGCCTGGACATTCAGACTTCCAGTGGTTTGTCTTCCTCCCATGTGACATGGAGACAGGCTGAGCCCGCCTTCCGCAACTGATGTTGTTCAGTCGCTCGGTCCTGCCCAGCTCTTTGCGACTCCATGAACCGCAGCATGCCAGGCCTCCCTATCCATCACCAACTCCCGGAGTCCACCCAAACCCATGTCCATCGAGTTGGTGGTGCCATCCAGCTATCTCATCCTCTGTTGCCCCCTTCTCCTCCTGCCCTCGGTCTCTCCCAGCATCAGGGTCTTTTCCAGTGAGTTGGCTCTTCACATCAGGTGGCCAAAGTATTGGAGCTTCAGCTTCAGCATTGGTCTTTCCAGTGAATATTGAGTCGATTTCCTTTAGGAACCAGTCAATCCACCTGATAAGTGGCAGGTAAAACACACCAGCTGAGCCAGGCCACAGGGTGTGTGGGATCTTAGTTCCCAGACCAGGGGTCAAACCCTCGCCCCCTGCAGAGGAAGCACTGAAAGCGCAGAGTCTTAACCACTGGGCCACCAGGGCAGTCCCAGGCAATGCTACCATCTGAGGGTGGGCCCAGATCGCAGAACCCCTTCATTCCAAGGTCGCTCCTAAAGTAGTACCAACTCACCTAGGACAGGTGGGGTTTGTGGGGGCAGCTCCCTCTTACCTGACCAGTAATTAATGTTCTTCTCCTCCCACAAGGATGTCCGTGCTAGGAAAGCAGTGACCTTCCTCTGTCTTGTGCCGTCCTGAATCCTGAGTGCCAAGAATAGTTCCTGGTGCAAGGAGTAGTTCCTCCCGCCAGTAGCTCTTCACTAAAGATAGGCTGAATTCCTTCTTTTCTTCTTTGATCCTAGGTGGCAAGAGCCATGCAATTCTCCAGCTCAGCCAGGGCAGCGGATGAGAACTTTGACTATTTGTTCAAGATTATCCTCATCGGGGATTCCAACGTGGGCAAGACGTGTGTTGTGCAGCATTTCAAGTCCGGGGTCTACACGGAGGCACAGCAGAACACGATCGGGGTGGACTTCACTGTGCGTGCCCTGGAGATTGATGGCAAGAAAGTGAAGGTCAGGGGGCGCAGGGCTGGGACCGCCTCTTTCACCCACAGACCCTAACCCAGAAACACAGGCCTGAGGAATAAAAGACGTAAATATAAAATATGAAATCATAAAAATACCCGGAAAAGAAACACATGGGAGTATTTATTTTTCTCACTGAGGAAGGGGAAAATCAGGCCTAAAATTAAGACAAGAACCCACAAGCCATAAAGGAAAATATTGCTCCGTCTAACTCATATCTAAAGGTCAAATTTATACTCTTCTGTATAATCATATAAAGGTCAAATTTCTACACACTCAAAAATACCATAAACAAAGTCAAAAGCTGGATGACAAACTGGAAAGAAACATTTGCAAATATGGAACTCACAGAAGGCTAATTTTTGACATGAAAAGAGCTCTGATAAGGGAATTCCCTGGCATCCCAGTGGTTAGGACTCCATGCTTCCCCTGTAGGGGCATGGGCTCAGCCCCCGGTCATGGGACTAGGACCCTGCATACCACGCAGCAAAGCTCTGATAAATATCAAAGAAAAGACCAACCAAACACAATAAGTAGGCAATTCACAGATCTGACAAAACTACTACTACATAATTTTTATGCAAACTGGCTCATACATTTATGCAAAGAAGTAAAGGTACCCACTGTCACTTATAATTAAAGCAATGAAATTAACAGTGAGATACCTTTTACCCATTTGATTGAAAGTGAAATCGCTCAGTCATGTCCGACTCTTAGCAACCCCATGGACTGCAGCCTACCAAGCTCCTCTGTCCATGGGATTTTCCAGGCAAGGGTATTGGAGTGGGGTGCCATTGCCTTCTCAAAAAGGATCAGAAAGTGTTGGTGATGATGTAATAAATGGGTTTTGCTTGGGATCCTTATTAAACACAATAGTAGAAAGATATTTTGGAACCAGTTAGGAAAATTTAATATGGTCTGAATATTAGATCATACTAAGGAGTTATTGAAAAGTTTATTCACAGTGATAATGGTGTTACGGTTATGAAAGACAATGTCCATTTATTAAGGAAGTATGTAAGTAGGCATGAAATGACACAAAGTCTGGGATTCTCTTCAAAATAATATTTCAAATAAATCAAGGGCTCCATGAAGCAAGAGTGGCAAAATCTTGATAATTATATGGTTATGTGAGGGTTCAATGTTTTATTCTCTCTAGTTTTGTGTATCTTTGAAAACTTTCTTTAAAAAATAAACTTTATGAATAATGTGACAGTATGAAAAAAACAGGTACCCGGGCTCCGCTGGTGGCACAGTGGAAAAGAATCTGCCTGCCAATGCAGGAGACATGGGTTTGACCCCTGGTCCCGGAGGATCCCTTGTGCCCCAGAGCAACAAAGCCTGTGTGCCACAATTATTGAGCCTGTGCTCTAGAGCCAGGGGACCACAGCTACCGAAGCCCAAATGCCCTAGAGCCCGTGCTTCAGAACAAGAGAAGCCACCTCAAGGAGAAACCCGAACACAGCAACTAGAGAGCAGCCCCCACTCGTCACAACTAGAGGAAACCTGCGCGGCAGTGAAGACCCAACATGCCAAAAATAAATCAATGAATGACATTAAAATTTTTTAAGAAAAGCTAAAAGAAAAAATAAGTACCCTCAAACACTGTTGGAGGGAAGATAAATTGGTGCCACTGCCTAGGCTGTTAATTTGGAAGGTAGTATTATGAGGACAAGGGCTTCCCTGGCTCAGTGGTAAAGCACCTGCCTGCCAATGCAGGAGATGCAAGAAACTTGGGTTTGATCCTTGGGTCAGGAAGATTCTCTAGAGGAGGCAATGGCAACCCACTCCAGTATTCTTGCCTGGGAAATCCCATAGACAGGGGAGCTGTCGGGCTACAGTCCATGGGGTCACAGAGTTGTACACGACTAAACTATAATTATGCACACAGTTCTAAACATGGACGACTAAGTGGTCCTTCAAAATCAAAGCAGTTTAGCCAGTGCCCTCACCTTTACCAGGGTCAAAAAATAAACCCCAAAATCTAGACAAGGAGATGAGTGTGCTGGAAAGGCAAAGAACACCACATCCTAGGACCCTGGATCCACCTCTCAGGCTGGAGGGTCCCTTAGTGATGACTCCCAACCTGAAAGCACATCCAGATGACACTGGGGAGCCTCTGAAAAAAGCAGACTCTTGGGCCCCACCCCAGACCTCGTGAGTCTGGATCTCTAGAAGTGAGACCCAGGAAGCAACTTAGGTGAGCATCAGACATGGGAATTCCTCATGCAGACCCCCTTGCCCGACCTTCTGCAGATGCAGGTGTGGGACACCGCCGGCCAGGAACGTTTCCGGACCATCACCCAGAGCTACTACCGCAGCGCCCACGCGGCCATCATCGCCTACGACCTCACCCGGCGGTCCACGTTCGAGTCTGTTCCTCACTGGATTCACGAGATAGAGAAATACGGAGCAGCGAACTTGGTCATCATGCTGATTGGTATGTGGATGTCAGGCATTTCTCTTTCCTTTACGCCCCATGCTCAGCTTTTTCCGGGTTTACAATGACAGTGGAACAGGAAGTCGTAAAAGCACACGTGGAGGCTAGGACCTCAGAAAACATCTGGGCCAGAAATTCCAATCAGGTTCACTTGAGCATGATAGTGGGGGTGGCGTGAATTTGTTAAGAATACAGATTCTTTGGTGGTCCAGTGGTTGAGACTCTGCACTCTCAATGCAGGGCGCACTCACTGAATCCCTGGGTCGGGAATGAACTAGATGCCACATGTTGCACTGCGAGGCCTAAAAAAAAAGAACATAGACTCCAAGACCCCACCCTAGAGTTTCTCATTGCAAAAACCTGAGACATATAGATGAAGGTGCACCCTGGCTGATTCAACACACATATTTGCAGACTACACAGCAAATACTCTGTAGTGTGAGTTTCACAGCTTCAGATGGCTGTTAATCCCCAAGGGAGCCACTCAGATGGTTATGACTGACAACACTCTTGAATGACTTCTCACACCTGCAAAGATCCTAAACAAATCTTAATAACAAGTTAACATCAAAATTAACATCAACTTCAGCTACACTAAGTGAACTCACAGCTTGAAATAGGTGCAGTCCCATTGTATATTCACAGATGGGAAACTTCCCAGGTGGTGCAGTGGTGAAGAATCTGCCTACCAATGCAAGAGATGCAAGACATGTGAGTTCGATCCCTAAGTCAAGAAAATCCCCTGGTGTAGGAAATGGCAACCTACTCCAGTATTCTTCCCTGGGAAATCCCACGGACAGGGGAGCCTGGTGGGCTACAGTCCACGGGGTGGCAACAAGTCAGACATGACTGAGCACAACATACTGTCAGTTCCCTACGGTATTAGCTCTGCAAGCAGCGCACCACCCCTCCTGAGGACACTACTGTCTGCCAGGTGGCTGGTTCACTTTGGCAACCTGGTTTAGTTTTCGCTACTCAAAGTGTGGCCTGCAGACCAGCAACATCATCATCACCGGGTTTTTGTTTGTTGTGTTAAGACTTGTTTTTTTCAGAACAGTTTAAAGTTCTTAGCAAAACTGAGAGGAAGATACAGAGGTTTCCCATATGTCCCCTGTACCCACACATGCATGTGCTGTGCTGGTCACTCAGTCGTGTCCAACTCTTGACTCTTTGTGACCCCACAGACTGCAATCCACCAGGCTCTTCTGTCCATGGGGATTCTCCAGGTGAGAATACTGGATTCTCCAGGTAAGAATAAGATTCCCATGCTCTCCTCCAGGGGATCTTCCCAACCCAGGGATCGAACCCAGGTCTCCTGCAGTGCAGGCAGATTCTTTACCATCAGAGCCACCAGGGAAGCCCCATGAATACTGGAATGGGTAGCCTATCCCTTCCCCAGGGGATCTTCTCGACCCAGGAATTGAACAGGGGTGTCCTGCATTGCAGGAGGATTCTTTACCAGCTGAGCTACCAGGGAAGTCCCCACACATGCACAGCCCCTCCCATATCAACGTCCCCTAACAACGTGGTACATTTGTTACAAGGAATGACCCTACATGGACACATCATAATCATCTAAAGTCTATAGTTTAAGTTATGAACCATTCTTGGTGTTGTGCGTTCTATGGATTTGGACAAGTGTATGATGACAAATATTCATCATGAAGATATCACAGAGTGTATTTCCACTTCGGCAATGGCACCCCACTCCAGTACTCTTGCCTGGAAAATCCCATGGATGGAGGAGCCTGGTGGGCTGCAGTCCATGGAGTCAGTAAGAGTCAGACATGACTGAGCAACTTCCCTTTCACTTTTCACTTTAATACATTGGAGAAGGAAATGGCAACCCACTCCAGCGTTCTTGCCTGGAGAATCCCAGGGATGGGGGAGCCTGGTGGGCTGCTGTCTATGGGGTCGCACAGAGTCGGACATGACTGAAGTCATTTAGCAGCAGCAGCAGCAAAAATCCACAGCATCTGCATCACTTTGGGGTTTGTTAGAAAGCCTTCTTCAGAGATCAGTGCAAAGAAATAGAGGAAAACAACAGAATGGGAAAGACTAGAGATCTCTTCAAGAAAATTAGAGATACCAAGGGAACACTTCATGCAAAGATGGGCTCAATAAAGGACAGAAATGGTCTGGACCTAACAGAAGCAGAAGATATTAAGAAGAGGTGGCAAGAATACATGGAAGAACTGTACAAAAAAGATCTTCACGACCCAGATAATCATGATGATGTGATCACTCATCTAGAGCCAGACATCCTGGAATGTGAAGTCAAGTAGGCCTTAGAAAGCATCACTACAAACAAAGCTAGTGGAGGTGATGGCATTCCAGTTGAGCTCTTTCAAATCCTGAAAGATGATGCTGTGAAAGTGCTGCACTCAATACGCCAGCCAATTTGGAAAACTCAGCAGTGGCCACAGCACTGGAAAAGGTCAGTTTTCATTATAATTCCAAAGAAAGGCAATGCCAAAGAATGCTGAAACTACTGCACAATTGCACTCATCTCACATGCTAGTAAAGTAATGCTCAAAATTCTCCAAGCCAGGCTTCAGCAATACGTGAACCGTGAACTCCCTGATATTCAAGCTGGTTTTAGAAAAGGCAGAGGAACCAGATCAAATTGCCAACATCCGCTGGATCATGGAAAAAGCAAGAGAGTTCCAGAAAAACATCTATTTCTGCTTTATTGACTATGCCAANCAGAAAGTGAAGAGGATCTGAGGAGCCTCTTGATGAAAGTGAAAGAGGAGAGCGAAAGGGTTGGCTTAAAGCTCAACATTCAGAAAACAAAGATCATGGCATCCGGTCCCATCACTTCATGGGAAATAGATGGGGAAACAGTGGAAACAGTGTCAGACTTTATCTTTTTGGGCTCCAAAATAACTGCAGATG
>SJYQ01005088.1:192971-234236 GCA_006410935.1 Redunca redunca
CGCCGAAGAATTGATGCTTTTGAAGTGTGGTGTTGGAGAAGACTCTTGAGAGTCCCTTGGACTGCAAGGAGATCCAACCAGTCCATTCTGAAGGAGATCAACCCTGGGATTTCTTTGGAAGGAATGATGCTAAAGCTGAAACTCCAGTACTTTGGCCACCTCATGAGAAGAGTTGACTCATTGGAAAAGACTCTGATGATGGGAGGGATTGGGGGCAGGAGAAGGGGACAACCGAGGATAAGATGGCTGGATGGCATCACGGACTCGATGGACGTGAGTCTGAGTGAACTCCGGGAGATGGTGATGAACAGGGAGGCCTGGCGTGCTGCAATTCATGGGGTCACAAAGAGTTGGACACGACTGAGCGACTGAACTGAACTGAGAAATGTCCCATCTCAGGCCTCACCCCAGATCTACTGGATGAATCGATCCTAGAGAGATTCTTGTGCAAATTAAAGTCTGCAGAGCACAGGTCTAGACAGCTGCTGTGGGACTGAGAAAGAGCTACCCATTGATAAGCATATCCTAGCTCTGTGCTTGGAGAAGGAAATGGCAACCCACTCCAGTGTTCTTGCCTGGAGAATCCTAGGGACAGCAGAGCCTGGTGGGCTGCCATCTATGGGGTCACACAGAGTCGGACATGACTGAAGTGACTTAGCAGCAGCAGCAGCTCCATGCTAAGTTACCCTCTGAACCTTAGTTTCCTCATCTGTAACATTTGATCAATATTCAATCAATACTGTAAAGATTTAGTGAGAAAAAGTGTATGCATTGCTTGACAGTGCCTGGCACATAGTAAGTGTGTCATAAAGAGTGGGATTTGCTTCTAGAAGTATGTTTGAGGGAACAAGCTCATCAATGTTCCTTAAATAATTGAGGAGGGCTTATGGTGAGGGTACAAGTCCCTGGGACCTAGGAAAAGTCAGCAACCAAACTCACCGAGAGGAGGAGCCACCCTCCACAAGCAGGAAGCTGGGGACCCTCCTCTCAGGCTGGGATCGATGAACCGGGCTCCTCCACTGTCTGTGCTCAGTTGCACCCGACTCTTTGCAACCCCATGGACTGCAGGCTATCAGGCTCCTCTGTCCATGGCATTCTTCAGGCAAGAAAACTGGAGCAGGTTGCCATTTCCTACTCCAAGGGATCTTCCTGACCCAGGGATCAAACCCATGTCTTGGCAGGGGGATTCTTCACCACTGAGCCACCTGGGAAGCCTCCTCCACTATGGTGCATCTATCTCCTCTCTCAGAGCTGCTTCTTACATGTGGGGTGCTGTGGGCTGGCCACTCTCTCTCACCCTGAGCCCTCCCTCTTGGATTCCTCCAGGCATCATCCCCAGCCTTCTCCTGCCACAAAATCCCTCATTTTCTCATACCCTCCAGCTCACATTCCTCAGAAAGGAAACCCCATTGTCCCATTCCTTCTTTTCACATCAAAGCCAGGCCCAGGTTGCTGGCCAGCCTCTAGGCAGGGGGACCCGGGGTAAGGTGCTCACCCTGGACCTCTGCTGATGGGACACATCATTGGCACGCTCAGTCCATTTATTATCATCCAGACTCCAGAAAGGACTTGTTATTCTAGAACCATTCTTCCCTTGTCTTTGCTGCTTTAAGTCATAGTCTAGCTTTGGCTGCCTGATGCGAAGAGCTGACTCATTTGAAAAGACCCTGATTCTGGGAAAGATTGAGGGCAGGAGGAGAAGGGGGTGACAGAGGATGAGATGGTTGGATGGCATCATCCATTCAATGGATGGGAGTTTGAGTGAACTCTGGGAGATAGTGAAGGACAGGGGAGCCTGGCGTGCTGTGGTCCATGGGGTTGCAGAGAGTCTGACATGACTGACTGACAGAACAACAACTGGCCCCTGTTGTATGCACAGCCTTGAGGAGAATGCTGCTTTGTAGCTCATTCTGCTTCTTGTAACTTAATCGAAGTCACTCCAAGAGCCTCAACAGGGCTCATCCCTTCCTGCTGCATCAGATCCAAAGCCCCCAGTCCACAGCCAGCCAAAGAAAACATGCCTCAAATTTAGTCCCCTCCTTTTTTCAGAGGGACAGTGTCTTTCCCTACATGCCTGAAACCAGGAAAGAGAGATTAGTGAGGCCAAGTGGCCTCCACACAGAGGACCACTTGTCTCTTTGGGAAAGAGTGTCTCTTCTTTTTACTGCTCAGCCAAAGGTGCCCTTTGGGACCAGAAACCTTTTTGATTTGACTTCTGATCTTCTGGACACTTCTAAAGGCACTTCTTCTGTGTCTACACAAATTAACACTGATCCTTTCCCCCTCCTCCAAAAGGCCTAGATTTCTCCCTCAATAACCACTTCTTCAAAGCACCAGGGAGGACACTGGCCGAGGTTTCTGACACCTTTAATGATAGTTGCTCCTGAGGTGTGAGAACCAGGAGGGTTGATAGGAAGAGGTAATGACAGGTGACATTTACTAAACTCTACTCTGAATCCGCTAGCTAAGCTAAGTCACTTCAGTTGTGTCTGACTCTGTGCAACCCCATAGACCGAAGCCCACCGTGCTCCCCCGTCCCTGGGATTCTCCAGGCAAGAACACTGGAGTGGGTTGCCATTTCCTTCTCCAATGCATGAAAATGAAAAGTGAAAGTGAAGTCGCTCAGTCGTATCTGACTCAGCGACCCCATGGACTGCAGCCCACCAGGCTCCTCCATCCATGGGATTTTCCAGGCAAGAATACTGGAGTGGGGTGCCATTGCCTTCTCCGCACTGAATCTGCTAAGTCCCTTCATTTAACCCTCACAACCATCCGAAGAAGCAGAGACCACCATCCTCAGGAAATCGAGGCCTCTGGAGACTGAATATGGTGCTAAGTAACTGGCTCAAGGTACTTACCGACAGGTAAGGCGGGGTTTGAACCAGAGCCTCCATAGGGTCAGTTCCTTTCCAAACACTTTCCAGCAGTTGGTCAGGCTAACAGTCACCCAGGGCCCCCTGAAGCTCTGGTTGAAGCAGTGTCTCATCCACTCTGGTGCCTGAACTTTGCAGTCAAACAGATTTGGGTTCAAATCTCCCTCTCTGTCCTGCCTGTCTGAACTTGGGTTCATCCCTTTCTCTGAATTTTGACTTCCTCATCTATAAAGGTAGCACCTGCTGCAAAGGTATGGTTGAATTGAAAGGATTAAATAAAGGAACACACAAAGCACTTAGCACAGTGCTGAGACCTCAACCCCAGGAAACTGTCCTGCCCTGCTGAATGAGAGACTCCGAGCCCCCCACCCCCACCCCCACCCCGCCCAGTGACAGAGCTGAGCAGGCAGGGAAGGAAACCCCACCAACAGCAGCTCCCAGGGAAGGAAGCTTAGTGCGAATCCCACGCATCTCACCGAGGGGAACAACGCAGTTCTAATCTCACTGGAGGTTTCCCCAGGAAGGTGGGCTGGATCCTTTAAATTCTCAGGCTTCCCGGGATATCTTGGAACAGAAGAACCTCGAAATCTGCCCTGCAAAGCCATCCTGCCTGGGCCAGTCCCCTTCTGCACCTCCCTCGCCTCCCTTGCTGGCCCCGCCCCTTAGGCCCCGCCCCCTACAACCCGCCCTCCGGCCCGGTCCCTACGGCCCCGCCCCTCCCCTCTCCTCCCTCCTCCGCAGAAACAGGTGGGGCAGAGGAGGGGAACAGATGCCAAGATGTGGGGGGATTTCCGGGAATCTCACAACTGTTTCTTGGTCTCGTGTGTCTGTTGTAACAACCGTCTCTGCCCTCACTTCTTAACTGGTGCCAGAAACGCCCCCAGAGATGATCTGAAAGTGTCCCCGGTGTTCCGGTTTGTGACGCATACAAGCCCGAGGGCTGACACGAGGGGTCTTGTTGTTTACTGTCAGTGGCCTCCTCGCCTTAATCTGGGATAGTCAGCGGTGTCATTCCCTCCCAGAGGTGTCCCTGCCCTTCCACCACAGTTTCCATTCCATCTCCACGGTTCTTCACACAAAGGAGTCTTTCTCTCCCAGAAGTTTACCCCAGCCCCTCGAGGCCACGTCACCACTGTACAAAAGTCAAAGAGACGGTTGTGCGTTAGCTGTCGTGTTCCTTCAGCTCCAGCCGTTCAGGGAGGCCAGCTCCTCAGTCTCCGTTTAAAACCCTCGGCGTACTACCTCATCGCGAATTCCTGAACACCGCTCATAAGACGCCCTGCTCTCCCCCTGAAGACCGCTGCTTCTCATCTTTTTCTCCTTCCCATCCGCTCTGTTTAACTTCTTAGCTCTCCTTACTCCCTCAGTGTAAGGGTTTAGGAGCCCTGGTGGGTCAGAGGGTAAAGCTCCTGCCTGAAACGCAAGAGATCGGGTTTTGATTCCTGGGTCGTGAAGATCCTGAAGAAGGAAATGGCAACCCCTTTCAGTACTCTTGCCTGGAAAATCCCATGGACAGAGGAACCTGGTAGGCTACAGTCCATGGGGTCACAAAGAGTGGGACACGACTGAGTGACTTCACTTTCATTTTCTTCCTTTCCTAGGTTAGGTGGATGTTCTGTCTCCTATCTTTCTTTGACATCTGCTAAACTAAAATGTTCTTTTTAAATTTCACCTTTTAAAAAACCAGAGTAAGTTATTCCCCGGAATATCTGCTTCTCTCTCCCAGGGAACAAGTGTGACCTGTGGGAAAAACGCCACGTTCTCTTTGAGGATGCCTGCATCCTGGCTGAGAAATACGGTCTCCTAGCTGTTCTGGAGACATCTGCCAAGGAGTCCAAGAACATCGACGAGGTCTTCGTGCTGATGGCCAGGGAGCTGATGGCCCGCCACAGCCTGCCGTTGTACGGGGAGGGTGCCCCGGGCAGCCTCCCACTGGAGTCCACTCCAGTCCTTATGGCCCCAGCTCCGAGGGAGAAGAATCAGTGCACCTGCTGAGTAGGTTCCCCAGGCAGGTCGCACCCAGCAGAGGCCACCTCTGAAACCAAGGGCAGCTGCTGGCCTCTGGCTCTACTCCTTCCTGCCTGGGGTGGGGGTCAGGGGGGCGCCCCTTTGCCTCAGTTCACACCAGAGGAGGGAACACTGCTTCTGACAACAGAGGACACCCCTGTTTCTCTTGACTTTTTCCTAGGACTCGAGGCCCAGGGGTGGGAGGACAAGATTTGTTCTTTTTTTCCCTTTATGTGCATCTTTCCCTTTTCTGTCTCCCCAACCCTCCAGCTATTTTCTACTGAACTTTGCCTCTCGTTTGGAGAAGTGAGCAGTGAAGGAAAGAAGAGATTATCGAGAGGATGTTTGGAACATTCTAGCGTGGTTTAAAACACTGTGGGCACAGGAGGATGGAGAAAAAGCCTGCCATGATGACCAGATGTTGTTAACGTTTGCTTCCTGACATTCACACTTCGAGTCTTAGTTTGGGGAGCAAAGTTTTTGAGCTGAAGACCATAAATACTGTCTTGCCAAATGGTCAGGAGCCATGTGATGGAGAGAGAACTGGATTTCACTTTATCCTAGTTGGGCTGATTAGACCAGACTCCTAGGATGTGGGAGATGCATATGATTGCTTTATAAAACACCCAGTTATCTGCGGGATCAAAAATTAGTTCTGAATTGAAATTAAATTGTCTCAAAGACATGTATCAAACCAATACTAACCTCACTCTGTGGCTGGGGCAAGCCATGTACCCTGTGGAACCTGTAAGTCATAAACCTCGTTTTTTCAAAGCTCCCCAAGGGTTTTTGCTGAGGGTGTCTTGCAATCCTAATAAGAACTACAAGGGCTGGTCCAGCCCCAAAACTAGCTCTAAAAGGGGAAATGTCTATGGGGGGCTCACCCAGGATGCAGGTGAGGGTTCCCAGGCATTTCAAGCCTTAGCATCACTATCCATAGGCTGACACTAGCTCTAAACAAACAGCTACTAGCCACGTATGACGACTAAACACTTAAAATGTAGTGAATTTGAATTTGAGATGAGCTGAATGTAAAATATTTACCAGATTTTTCTAAATTTCTAGTTAATTTATTTTTAATTGGAGGATAATTGCTTTACAATATTCTGTTGGTTTCTGCCATACATCAACATAAATCGGCCATAGGTATATGTCCCCTCCCTCTTGAACCCCTCTCCCACTTCTCACCCCATATACCAGATTTTGAAGATAGTACAAAAAAAAAAATGTAAACCATCTTCCTAATAAATTTTATATTGATTATATGTTAAAATCATAGTTTAGATTTTCTAGGTTAAATAAAATATAAACATTTCAGCTGTTTCTTTTTACTTTTTTTAATGTGACAACCAGAAATCTTAAAAGACATGTGCATCTCACACCATCTAGCCATTGGACTGTATAACAGAGCAACACTTCTCTAAGTGGGGTTCCCCAACCACACCTTTGAGAGTAGCCAGGGGATGTATATCTCTGATTCCTGACACCCAAGGCTGACCTACTGAAACAGAATCTTTTCAGAAACCCACACTTCACCAAGTTTGCCAGGTGATTCTCCCCACACTAAATCTTGAGAACTGCTACTATACAGAGGGTAGGTGAGGGTGGGAGTGAGCCAACAGAGAATTAATTACATCTTAGTTCACATCAATATATATTTATTGTGGAAACAAAACAACCTACCTTTTGGAAACAGGAAGGAAATCTATTGTAAGCCAGAAGGAACAAATGCATCAAAGCAGATTAACATTTTTAACATACATACTCTCCTTCTAAAGAAAGGGCTGGACTTCCCTCATGGTCTGGTGGTTAAGAATCCGCCTGTCAATGCAGAGGACACGGGTTTGATCTCTGGTATGGCAGGATTCCACATGGTTCAGGGTAACTAAACCTGTGTGTCACAACGACTGCGGCCACACGGCCATGCTCCGCAACCAGAAAACCCAACTCGATGAGAAGCCCGCACATCACAACTAGAGGAAGCCGGTACACAGCAACAAAGACCCATTGCAGCCAGAAATAAATTTTAAAAAGAAAGGGTTATGTGAAGCAGGAGTTCACAAGGCAGATCAGCAATATACCTATACCAAACCCCTGACCAATTTTCGGAAGAGACAGAGAGCAGGCAGTCATTAACAAGGAGAAGGAAAACTGAGTGGATCAGGGGAAAGTGGGCAGAGAAGAAAGAGGCTGAGCAGGCCATGAGGCGAAGGGTTCACACCAATCCTCCTTCATTTATCTGTATATCAGTCTCGACCAACACTCGAAAACCTCATCAGCTTCTAGGATGATGCATTCTGCGGGTTATCTGGAATTAAATACTCCTACCAACAGGTTTTTATATGTGAGAACAAGTTCATCTGAACACCAGCAACCTGTAATTAGCCAGTGTGGGCTCTGCTGAAATGATGGTGCTGGGACAGAAGGGTTGGAAGTGGAGCAGCTTTCCTGGCTGAGGGCACACAGAGGTCTGCTTTGAAAACCAGTTCAGTTCAGTCTCTCAGTCATGTCCAGCTCTTTGCGACCCCATGGATTGCAGCACGCCAGGCTTTCTTGTCCATCACCAACTCCCGGAGCTTACTCAAACTCATGTCCATTGAATGGGTGATGCCATCCAACTATCTCATCCTCTGTCCATCCCCTTCTCCTCCCATCTTCAATGTTTCCCAGCATCAGGGTCTTTTCCAATGAGTCAGTTCTTCGCATCAGGTGGCCAAAGTATTGTAGCTCCAGCTTCAGCATCAGTCCTTCCAATGAATACTCAGGACTGATTTCCTTTAGGATTAACTGGTTGGATCTCGTTGCAGTCCAAGGGACTCTCAAGAGTCTTCTCCAACACCACACTTCAAAAGCATCAATTCTTTGGTGCTTAGCTTTCTTTACAGTCCAACTCTCTCATCCATACAGGACTACTGGAAAAACCATAGCTTTGACTAGATGGACCTCTGTTGGCAAAGTAATGTCTCTGCTTTTGAATATGCTGTCTAGGTTGGTCATAGCTTTTCTTCCAAGGAGCAAGTGTCTTTTAATTTCATGGCTGCAGTCACCATCTGCAGTGACTTTGGAGCCCCCAAAAGTAAAGTCTGCCACTGTTTCCATTGTTTCCCCATCTATTTGCCAAGAAGTGATGGGACCAGATCCCATGATCTTCTGAATGTTGAGTTTTAAGCCAACTTTTTCACTATCCTCTTTCACTTTCATCAAGAGGCTCTTTAGTTTTTCTTCACTTTATGCCATAAGGGTGGTGTCATCTGCATATCTGAGGTTATTGATATTTTTCCCAGCAATCTTGATTCCAGCTTGTGCTTCATCCAGCCCAGCATTTCTCATGATGTACTCTGCATATAAGTTAAATAAGCAGAGTGACAATATAGACTTGACGTACTCCTTTCCCATGGAACCAGTCTGTTGTTCCATGTCCAGTTTTAACTGTTGCTTCTTGACCTGCATACAGATTTCTCAGAAGGCACATCTCCTGGTCTGGTATTCCCATTTCTTGAAGAATTTTCCACAGTTTGTTGTGATCCACATAGTCTAAGACTTTGGCGTAGTCAATAAAGCAGATGTTTTTCTGGAACTCTCTTGCTTTTTCGATGATCCAGCGGTTGTTGGCAATTTGATCTCTGGTTCCTCTGCCTTTTCTGAATCCAGCTTGAACATCTGAAAGTTCACCATTCATGTACTGTTGAAGCCTGGCTTGGAGGACTGAGCAGTACGTTGCTAGCTGTGTGAGATGAGTGCAATTGTGCGGTAGTTTGAACATTCTTTGGCATTGCCTTTCTTTGGAAAGAGGTGCAGGCTTTTCTGAAGCTCAGCACAGGCTCGCAGGGCACTAGAAGCTCACCCAGGTGAGTTCTGCTTTAGAGCTATGGTGGAGGAAGGCTCTGCGTTGACTGACTGCTGGTGATTTTCTCACATCTGCAAAACTGTATGGTTGTTAACAAGTGAGTTATATGAAATTAAGTTCCAAAAGGACATTTTGAAAGAATAAAATTATGAATGCCTCTATTTCGTCTGCCAGTGTCAAGTAAATCTCCTTGTGTAAGTACATTTTTCAGTTAATATTTCATTGTTGGGGGACTTCCCTGGTGGTCCAGTGGCTAAGACTCTGGGCTCCCAATGTAGGGGGCCCAGGTTTGATTCCTGGTCTGGGAATTAGATCCCACCTGCCACAACTAAGACCCAGTGCAGCCAAATAAATAAATAAATAATTTTTTAAAAATTCACTGTTGCAACTTCCCTGACAGACCAGTGGTTAAGGCTTCATGCTTCTTGCAGGGTCTACTGCAGGGGGCACAGGTGCGATTCCTGGTGGGGAAACTAAGATTCCACATGCTGCAGAGCATGGCCAAAAATTTTCAAAAACCAATGTAAATAAAATTTTTTAAATTTATTGTTCATAGATTATTCCTAAATCTCTTCCCCACTCTATTACTAAAAAGGTCTACTATTAGTAACAGTAATAGTAATTACTATGCAATTACTATATGCCTGACACTGTACCAAACTTTTTGATTTATTTATTATTTTTTTTTTTTGGCAGCTCGGCTTGGAGGATCTTAGTTCCCCAGCCAGGGATGGAACCCTGAACCCACCTCAGTGGAAGCACAGAGTCCTAATCTCTGGACTGCCAGGAAAGTCCCCAAGGATTTTATTTATACTTTGCTGTTTACTCTCTAAGTTATGTCCGGTTCTTTTAAAACCCCATGGACTCTAGCCTGCCAGTCTCCTCTGTCCATGGGATTTCCTAGACAAGAATACTGGAGTGGGTTGCCATTTCCTTCTCCAGGGGGTCTTCCCAGTCCAGGGATCGAACCCACACCTCCTGCTTGGCAGTCGGATTCTTTACCACTGAGCCAGCCGCCAAGGAAGCCATAACTCAGTGTATCCTATCAGCTATCTTTTGAAGCAAGTATTATTTGTAATTCTTATCTTAAAAATGAGGTCATGAGACCTGGAGAGATTAAAGTCACACAGCTAGTAAGTGGCAGAGCCAGGATTCAAACCCAAATCATCTGGCTCCAGAGCCCACTCAACAGTTATGCTATATGCTTTCTCAGACAATGATCAGTATTGGATTTGGGCTCTATCACATTAACCCCTCATCACCCTCTACACACACACACACACACCCCAACACACAACTACACTCACTGCAAGATAAACTCTCATACGTAGGTTTTCATATCCTTCAAAGAACACTTCAAAGAACAAGAAGCTGAAGGGGAGAAAAGGCAGTGAGGAAGGGGCAGGGTGGGGAAAGGGTAGCAGGTTGGGGGCGCTGGGTGAGTCCTATCTAACTTCGGGGGAGTTATGGAGAAGCTGTGCCTGAAATACGCCTGGCCCAGGCTGAGTGCTCTGCCTTTTGAACAGGGATGATATAGAAACTCGAGTTCCCTCCTATGTAAGGTGACGTGGTTGTGATCCAGGGCCAACCAGAGTGGCTTCTGCCATCATAGCCCAAGGCTTAGATTGAGAGGAGGCAGCTCCCAGCAGCATGCCTCGGGGCTCCCACAGGTGTTTTGCAAACCTCCCTGAGATTGACAAGAGGTTCTGGGGATTCATATCACCAAAGGCAATAACAGTGTCTGCTGAATCTCTTTCATTGTCAACAATATCAGTATAATCTGTTCAAGAGCTTGTGATCAATTACTGAATGAACATGTGTAAATCTCACAATTCACAAACGACTCCCTAGTTGGTTTACCATTAGCAGAAGGGAAGCTGTAAAGTGTTCTTGACATTGTACGGTTTCTTCTGAATCATAACACTGTTTAATTTATACCCCAAAATAATTGCCAAAAACTGGAAGCTCCAGGAATGCTGATTAAAGTGCAAGTTAAGAAGTAGCACAGAATAGGTGATAATTCTGCAAAGTCATTCAAAGATTGCTCTTCACCTGAATAGAAGTTGCTTTTACTATCATTGCAACTTTCATTTACTTATTCTTACACAGTATATCAAGATGTCTCTGGAACTTGAAAAGACCAACCTTTAAAAGAGATCACAGAGTGATAATTATACTCAATGAGTTCTTTATTCATTTGGGAATAAAAATTACCCACACATAAGTTTAATAATGTGTAATAATTGTGTTAATTTTTAGAAAGTTGATTACAAATAGCAGCCTGAAACCTCATCTAATCTAGAAATGAAATTTCAATTATAGAAATAAAATTAACATTTATAGAAATACCAAATCAGTTATTTTTTCAAAGAATATAGGCATTCTCCATATAAAAGCTTATATGTGTGTGACAGTTGTCTGTCAGTATTTTATTGTCTATATATCTCCAAAACAAAACATAGATTATTTTAAAATTCAGCAATGCTTTAATGTAAATAAAAATAATTGAGTGAACATCATTTTAGTGGGAAAAAAATTAGTATATCTGAACATACGAATTTCACTGTTGGTGATAGGTGATAGATCAAGATTATAAATGTAATTAATGCCACTGAATCATACCCTTAACATTTTTGATATTTATTATTTTACAATGTTAAAAAATGTATTATAACAAAACCCCACTGAACTGTGTACTTAAATAAGTGAATTGTGTGGTATAAGAATTACATCTCACTAAAGCTGTAAAAAAGAATCTTAAAATGAGCTCAAAAGGGCCTAAGGAGAAAATAATTGCATTTTAAATAAATTTTATAACCTTTTATAATTTATCAGCCATTAGTATTACTTTTTAACGTTAATCATTGTATATCATACAAAAACACTGAAACATTTTTAAATACCTAAGGGAATTACCAAGATTATATATTACTGAGGAAAAACTAAGAAAGGAATTTGTCACTTGGGAAAAGGAAAAGAGGTGAGGAACACTGGCTTTAGAAAAGTTCATATTTTTTTCCAGTGTAACATTTTTAGTAATTTTTTCTTCTGCTGCACACTGAAGAAAAAACTACATTACAGAAAAGCTGAGATGCCACAAAAAGTGACTCTCTCAACATGATTGTGTACATTGACTTTCTATAGCATTTTGACATGTGCAGAGATGTAGCTTATTACTCAGATAGCCCTTCAAGAGATTTAAGTCCTTTGCTGGCTATTTACAATATGAACCTGACAACTCAAGTCCGTGCTTCCCTGATAGCTCAGTTGGTAAAGAATCTGCCTGTAACGTGGTGTGGGTTTCGAAGTGTGGTGTTGGAGAAGACTCTTGAGAGTCGCTTGGACTACAAGGAGACCAACTCAGTCAACCTCAAAGGAAATCAGTCCTGAATATTTATTGGAAGAACTGATGCTGAAGCTGAAACTCCAATACTTTGGGCACCTGATGAGAAGAACTGATTCACTGGTAAAGACCCTGATGCTGGGAAAGATAGAAGGCACAAGGAGAAGGGGACAACAGAGGATAAGATGGTTGGATGGCATCACTGACTCAATGGACATGAGTTTGAGCAGGCTCAGGAAGTTGGTGGTGGACAGGGAGGCCTGGCGTGCTACAGTCCATGGGGTCGCAAAGAGTCAGACACAACTGAGCAACTGAACTCAATTGCAAAGCAGAAGACCCCGGTTTAATTCCTGAGTCAGGAAGATCTGCTGGAAAAGAGATAAGCTACACACTCCAGCATTCTTGGGCTCCCCTTGTGGTTCAGCTGGTAAAGAATCCGCCGGCAATGCGGGAGGCCTGGATTTGATTCCCTGGGTTGGAATGATCCCCTGGAAAAGGGAAAGGCTACCCACTCCAGTATTCTGGCCTAGAGAATTCCAAAGACTATATAGTCCATGGTGGTCGCAGAGTTGGACTCAACTGAGTTACTTTCACCTTTTCACTTGCAAGTCACTTCCCCTGTGGGGGCTTCAGTATTCTCAACTGGAAGAAGAGAAGGCTGGACTAGAGAATGCATTTATGTCCTGGCATGGGATGGGCCACTGCACCTGCTGAACATACCAGGTCCCAGCCCTGCAGCTCTGCTTCAGTAAGTCTGGACCAGGATCCATAATTTGTACTTGTTAGAATTCTCTTCAAAGCATAAGGAGATTCCCACACATCAGTCCACAGACCAACAGTTGTATCACAGACTAGAACCCAACTGTTGCTCCTACCAGCTCTCCAAGCTTCAGCACCCAAAGCCTTAGTGGCTGGTATCCACAGAGATATAAGCAGAAGTGGAAATGCCAAAGGAATTCCTAAATGCCTCAAGGAATGCCCATAATTAGGAGGAAGAGAAAGGATGCACTAAGTCGGAAGAAACGAGAACTAGACAGTGTCAACCAGTGCTGCTAAGCAAGGGACTGCACAATATGCCTGGTCCCAGGCCAAGAAGTACAGAAACCAGAGCCTTAGAAATCTTTGTATCAGTCCCTTGGACAGCAAGGAGATCAAACCAGTCAAGCCTAAAATAAATCAACCCTAAATATTCACTGGAAGGACTGATGCTGAATCTCCAATACTTTGGCTATCTGATGTGGACAGCTGACTCATTAGAAAAGACCCTGATGATGGTTAAGATAGAAGGGAGCAGGAGAAGGATGCAACAGAGGATGAGATGGCTGGATGGCAATATGGACTCAATGGACATGAGTTTGAGCAAACTCCAGGAGATAGTGAAGGACAGAGACACTCAGCATGCTGCAGTCCGTGGGGTCGCAAAGAGTTGGACACAACATGACTTAGTGACGGAACAATTTGGTGGGCTTCCTAGGTGGCGCTGGTGTAAAGAGCCTACCTGCCCAATGCATAAGAGACATGGGTTAGATCTCTGGGTTGAGAAGACCCCCTGGAGGAGGGCACAGCAACCCACTGCAGTGTGCTTGCCTGGAGAATCCCATGGACAGAGGAACCTGGTGCGTTATGGTCCATGAGGTCACTAAGAGTCGGACACGAATCAATTTGGAATTGCCACAACATCCAATTTTAGGTCTGTTGAAATCAGTAACAACTTTGGAATTGTACTTTGAAGGATGTTTTCCATCTAATTTTCCCAACAATTTATTTGCCTTTCACAGAAGTTCTGGATCATGATGAACTGGAAATTTTTTTTCTTGGCTGTGCTGGGTCTTTCTCGAGGAGCATGAGCTTCTCTAGTTGTGGAGCACGGGCTCTAGAGTGCAAGGGCTTAGTTGTTCCACAGCATGTGGGATCTTAGTTCCCTGACCGGGGATCGAATCTGCGTCCTGCGTTGGCAGGAGGATTCTTGACCAATGGACCACCAGGGAAGCCCCTGGAATTTTTTTTTTTAAGACAATTAGTCTTTTTGCCATTTGAAAGACACAGGTGTAAAATAACATTAAAGACTGGGGAGAACAGTGATCTATTTATTTCACCTGTTGCTGCAAAAAGCCAAAGACAAAGGTGCCTGCAATTCCTGAATTTGGCAGGACCCTTGCTGGTGGCCCTTGGCAATGCCCTTTTGGGAAAATGATGAGGCAAGTCTGCTACATGCAGCGTAATCTCCGTGAGTCTAGCCTCTAATCAGGTGACGTTTGAAGCCTGCTCCGCCGCTTATCAGCTGTGAAACCACACGCAAATGATATGACGCAAGTTTCAGTTTCCACCACTGTAAACCAGAGACACCATTCACTTCAGATTGCTCTGAGGGGTGCATGAGAACCGCAGTGGTAAGTAAGCACAGGGCCCGACACCCTGTGCATTCAGTAAATAGTAGTTACCCCTTGTTCGAGAGCTCTGACACTGAGAATGGAAGAATTAGTTGGTAGCTGGAGATAAGCAAAGGTTTTTTAAATATTGGCAAGACTACTTCTAGGTAGTTAGACTCAGGAATTATTCATGGATTGTGTGAACCCATACTGCTAATCATAGTGAAAACCTGAAAGTAATCCAAAACAATACAGAATTGGGTCTTCCCTGGTGGTGCAGTGGTAAAGAATCTGCCTGCCAACACAGGAGACACAGGTTCAATCTCTGGTCTGGGAGGATCCCACATGCCGCAGAGCACCTCAGCCCACGGAACACAAGTATCACACCTGCACTCTCAGAGCCCAGGAACAGCAACTAAGCCCACGAGCTACAACTACTGAAGCCAAGCACCCTGGAGTCTGTGTCCCACAAGAGAAGCCCCGGCACTGCAGCTGGACAATAGCCACTGCTGTCCACAGCTGGAGAACCCCTGCACAGCAGTGAGATCCAGCAGAGCCAAAATAAAACTTAAAAAAAATTACAGGATTGTTACACAAATTCTGTACAGCTTTTAAAAATGTAGTAACGACTATATGTGATCTGAGCCACAGTCAGCTCCCGGTCTTGTTTTTGCTGACTGATACCACCCTTATGACAGAAAGTGAAGAGGAACTAAAGAGCCTCTTGATGGAAGTGAAAAAGGAGAGTGAAAAAGTTGGCTTAAAGCTCAACATTCAGAAAACAAAGATCATGGCATCCGGTGCCATCACTTCATGGGAAATAGATGGGGAAACAGTGGAAACAGTGTCAGACTTTATTTTTCTGGGCTCCAAAATCACTGCAGATGGTGACTGCAGCCATAAAATTAAAAGATGCTTACTCCTTGGAAGGAAAGTTATGACCAACCTAGAGAGCATATTCAAAAGCAGACATTACTTTGTGAACAAAGGTCCATCTAGTCAAGGCTATGGCTTTTCCAGTGGTCATGTATGGATGTGAGAGTTGGACTATAAAGAAAGCTGAGCACTGAAGAATTGATGCTTTTGAACTGTGGTGTTGGAGAAGACTCTTGAGAGTCCCTTGGACTGCAAGGAGATCCAACCAGTCTATACTAAAGATCAGTCCTGAATATTCGTTTGAAGGACTGATGTCGAAGCTGAAACTCCAGTACTTTGGCCACTTGATGCGAAGAGCTGACTCATTGGAAAAGACTCTGATGCTGGGAGGGATTGAGGGCAGGAGAAAGGGACGACAGAGGATGAGATGCCTGGGTGGCATCATCGACTGAATGGACTTGAGTTTGAGTGAACTCCGGGAGTTGGTGATGGACAGGGAGGCCTGGGTGCTGCGGTTCATGGGATCACAAAGAGTGGGACACGACTGAGCGACTGAACTGAACTATGTATGGGCTTCCCCGGTGGCTCAGTGGTAAAGAATCCACCTGCAATGCAGGAGACACAGGAGATGGGAGTCCAAGCCCTGGTGGGGAACGTCCCCTGGAGAAGGAAATGGCACCCATTCCAGGACTTCTGCCTGGGAAACCCCATGGAGGGTGGAGCGTGCCGTGCTACAGCCCACTGGATCTCAAGAGTCAAGACATGAGTTACCCACAAAACACACATGAAGTAGATGATAAGGCCCTACGGTATAGCACAGGAACTCTACCCAATACTCCTTAACGACCTACATGGGGATGAGTGGACACATGTATAACTGGTTCACTTTGCTGTACACCTGCAACTAACACAACAGTGTGAATCAACTATTCATTCGATCGTGTTCGACTCTGCAACCCCACGGACTCCTCTGTCCATGGGATTCCCCAGGCGAGAATACTGGAGTGGGTTGCCATTCCCTTCTACTCTAATTAAAAAAAAAAAAAGATGAGTTAGTTGTTTAAGGAGGTAAAAAATGTTCACCAATAGGGTAAATAAAAGGTTAAAAAGAAAGCATATTCTAGTACACACAAAAAAGGAGATACACAGGAAGAAAACTACCAATGGAATTAGAAAGATATAAACTGAAGAGCTATTTCTTGATATATTAATGTATTATTACTGAATGACACATTTCTACAAACTTGGTGGTTTAGAACACATTTATTATCTCATGGTTTCTGTGAAGTGCAGTCACAGCCGAGGTGGATTCTCTCCTTGGTCTCACGGGGCTGAGAGCAAGGTGTCAGGTCTCTTGCGGGTCTCAGGTGCTTCTTCCAAACCCACTGGTTGTTGGCGCAATTCATCTCTCTGGTTGCAGTTTGAGATTTTTTTTGGATGTGGACCATTTTTAAAGTCTTTATTGAATGTTACAATATTGCTTCTATTTTATGAGTTTTTGGCCACGAGGCATGTGGGATCTTAGTTCCCCCACCAGAGACTGAACTCACACAACCCTCTGCATTGGAAGCTCAGAGTCTTAACCACCGGGCCACCAATGAAGTCCCCCTCAACACATGGGGTTTGACATAGGTGTCTGCTTTCAGCCAAGCCAGCTGGGGCCCAGCTCTCCACTTTCTCTTTGGCAACCAGCCTGTGAATAGGCAAAGAAAGGCAAAGAGCACCCTCCCTTCATTTTGGTGCCCATCTTTGCCTTTCTTTCTTCGCAGCTGTGTTATAAACCAATATTTGTAGCACGCTGTCTCAAGCTGCAGTGCGTAGACGTCTATGTCTCTGTTCCAATGACCTCCAGAGTGCCTGAGACTGTAGGATATGACAGCAGTGTTTAAAGAACTCTGACTGTCACTGCTATTAAGAAACAGTTTACATTTCTAGCTGGTAAAACATGACCTTATCACATGCGATGCACTGATATACCATTCATCTGCTTAAAATGCTGCTTGTGGCCCATGAATTGTTCTAATCCATGAATCTATCACCCGCACTGAACAGCACCACTTTGGAAGGGAGGTCCCAAGTCTCTGCCACTCCTTGGTTCATACAGTATGATTAGCAAGCCAGCCACTTCAACACACCGAGTCTCAGACACTTGAACTAGACTATAAGTTAGGGGGTAAGAGTTGTGTTTTGGCCATCTTTGAAGTCTGCAGGATTTAAACAAAGCACATCCTCTATAAGAAACTAAATTTCTTATATTTCAATCTCCTGGTGTTATTTCATAGCTAGAAACAACAACAAAAAAACCATTTCCCCTAAACTTTGAGGCTTCAGGACTCCACAGTGTCAAAAGAAAACAGATGTTCAAGTCAGAAAGGCTGACAAAAGAGATTGTGGTGAGGAAGAATGTAAACCTGCTATGCAAGACACCCAGAAAACTTGAGCTACATCTAGATAGGAAGCAAACGGTGGCAGCAAATTGAGTCTATGTAAAGACTCAAAGGTGGAGTCGAAAACCATTAAGGATTCCTTCCTGAAACCGGTGTTCTCACTTGCAAAACTAGACAAACACTGGCCTTAACTGCTTTACGGACTTATGAGGATCCATTAAGAAAAAAATTTTAGGGGCTTCCCTGGTGGCTCAGTGGTAAAGAATCTGCCTGCTAATGCAGGAGACACGGGTTCAATCCCTGATCTGGGAAGAGCCCACGTGCTGCGCAGCAACTAAGCCCGTGTGCCATAGCTACTGAGCCTGTGAACCAAAACTACGGAAGCCCACATGCCCTAGCGCCTGCTCTGCAAGCCACTCCAATGAGAAGCCCAAGGCCGCAATTAGAGAGCAGCCCGTTTTGCTGAAACTAAAGGAAAAAAAAAAAGCCTACACAGCAAGTAAGAAGAAAGGAAGTGAAGTCGTGTCCAACTGTTTGAGACCCCAAGGAGTGTAGCCTGCAAGGCTCTCTGTCCATGGAATTTTCCAGGCTAGAATACTGGAGTGGGTTGCCATTTCCTTCTCCAGGGATCAAACTCAGGTCTCCCGCACTGCAGACAGACTCTTTACCATTTGAGCCACCAGGGAAACCCTACGCAGTAGGTAAGACGAAGCACAATCAAAAAATAAATTACTTGATCATAAAATAAATATTTTCATAAAGCATCATCCAAGTTCTCCTTTTGAAGAACAGTGTTACGGCCAGGTGATATGGACTTCAAATTATAGCCCAGGCGGCCCAGTAACGTGCAAGTGGCTTTAGAAGAGCAATAGTTGAGGTCCCTGTAGGACAGGATTCTGGGGGTGCAGTGACTTTAGGGGGGAGGGCTAAGCTCTAGTTAGGCTAAGAAGAGGACCCGTGGATGTACCACATCTTACAAAAAGTACTAACTTAGAAGATCATCTTGATATTATCAGGGCAACCAGTATTATCCCTATTAAGTATCACACACACTTGTATTGACATACTTTTCTAAAAGGAAAGACAGTGTCAGCTAAGATGGGCATATCCTGCAGGCCACAGAGGGTGTCACGTCTGCCTCTGCCGGCCTCGTGGCTTTGGCACATCTTTGGTCAGAAGGGAGGTGCCTTTCTCCCCTTCAGATCTTTCAGATCTCAGCTCAGATGAGCTTTCCCTGGCCAGAGACAAGCCAGGCCTCCCACTGAAAGCTCACTTTACACCTTGACAGTACTTATCATAACTATAAGAAACAGTCTTACAAATAATCTAAGTTCCATGAAGAAAAGCATTACAAGCACAGAATTGGCAAAAAAAAACAAAGAACAGGCTTGCGGATCTCAATGAATCTCTGATTCATGCAAAACCTGATTTGGGGTGAAGGGGCTGTCTTCTTCAGTCACTTGGGGACCCCAGAATCCCTCCAAACTGTACCATCCTGTAACAGGCAGTTTAGCACGTGGCTTCCACCAACTCCACAGCAGGAGGGATGGAGGAAGCTTGAAGCATGTGGTCCAAGTGAGTCACATGGCACCGACTTCACTGCAAAGAAGTCTGGAAATGATTTATTATATTTTCTTGGCTGCACCGCATGCCATGTGGGATCGTAATCGCCCAAGCAGGGATGGAAACTTGCTTTTGAAGTGCAGGGTCTTAACCACTGGGCTGTCAAGGGTGCCCTAAAGTTTGCAAATAGAGATCACAAGGATTATTTGGATGGCACTGCTCCTGCCACTTCAGTGCTCACAGCACCTCAGTGCTAGCTCAGTGCTGGCAAGGACTCGAATACCTGTAAAACAAAGTCACCTTCATCTTATTAAAATGTTATCAACACAGTTTTAACACAGAAGGTAAGGGTAGGGGAAGAAAGTGGGTTCAGTGCACCTGCATGCATAGAAGTAAAAACACAACCAGCCCTTTATAAGAGGGCAAATATATCCTCAGTCTTCCTTTAAACACATCTTTTTCTTAGAAATTCATCATTTTCATTTTAGATTATGATCACTGTTGGCAAAGACAGAGTGGGTACAAGCTTTCTGTAAGTCAGTTTCTAAGTATTTGTTGAGGGGAACAAGTTTTCAATTAAAAAGTAAAGCATATCACTTGAACCTACAAACACTTGTTTGTTCAGGTACTACAGGGTGTATCTCTTCTACGCACCGGTAAGGGAGCTGGAGGTGGCACAGTAGGAAAGACACTGCCTACCAATGCAGGAGATGCAAGACAGGCAGGTTCCACCCCTGGGTCGGGAAGAACCCTTGGAGGAGGCAATGGCAACCCACTCCAGTACTCTTGCCTGGAGAATCCCATGGACAGAGGAGCCCGGCAGGCCACAGTCCATGAGGTCACAGAGTCGGCCACGACTGAGCACAACGTTCTGTCCTGAAGACCTGGTTAGTTCTGGTGAAGTAAGATCGTAGCAATGGATCTCTTCCTGTCATCTGATACAAGAATAAGCACTCGGTTGCTAAATTTTAAAGATTCTTTTCCCACTTAGAGGTTAAATCCCTTTCCTACAGGAGCCTATACAACCCTCAGAAAAGGTGTTTGACGATTACTTAAAAACTTAGCATCTACCTATCCGATTTGCAACAATTTAACTAAAGGGCTTCTGACTTCCCTGGTGGTCCAGTGGTTACCACTCTGCATTCCATACTCCTAAGGCAGCAGGGACGGGTCTTATCCCCGGTTGGGGAACTAAGATCCCACTCAATGCTGCCTGGCATGGCCAAAAGAAAACACACACTATAGTTGGTGAGGGAGAAATAGAGAAGCCTGGTATACTGCAGTCCATGGGGTTGCAAAGGGTCAGATACAAGTTAGCGACTGAACAACAAAAGTCAGTACAAAATCTCATTATTCTAAAAGATACCATGTTTTCATTAGTAATATTTATCAAAGAGTAGGCAAAAAAACAGGTTTGTAACAATGTATTTTCTACTAATATCTGTACACCTGTGTATCAATTTCAAAAGATCAAATTTATTATGTTTGACTGACTGAACCACCACTTCCTTGAAATATTATCCATCACCTTAGAAAATCAGAGAATGAGGAAAACCATGGGCTGGATCTTAAATGTTTCACCTGGAGATGACATCGTGTCCCTTCCCCTTGCACTTCCCCAGCCCACAAGTTAGATGCTCTTTGCAACCGTACCACGCACTCAGAAAGCAGACTTGATTCCAAGAGCACAACCAAGGCCACCTACAAATACCTTTGTCGATGGCATCCCTCTTCCCTCCCCCTCACCTTCAGCCGTATTTCCCCCAACCTTTTAACAAGCACACAGAAGTTCTCTCTCGGTGCAGGCAGGGACAGGGCAGCAACACGAATGAAGGGCTAGCTTATACATAAATTTCCACCATCTTTTCCACAAAGACACAAAGAAAAGCTGCTTCAGACATCAACCCACCTGAACTCCAGCTATTACCACCACCTGGATCATGCCCAAGCCACTCTCCCCACATGGACCAACATGTCAACAAGGCAGCTACTGATAAGCCTTTTCCTACTTTTTGGACACCAAAAACTGGAGGTTTAAGTCTCTCTCCCCCACCTCAGACCCCCACCACTTCCACCTCACCTCCGAGGCTCTCTAGCATCCCTCTGGGAGTATGTGTGGTCCCCAGCAAGGCCTCATCAGTACAAACTCTGAGTACTTTGGGAAGGGAGCAGCTTCAGCTGAAGATCCACCAGAAGGGAGCTTACAGAAACAGACTCCTCAGTGGATCTCCAGCTATGATCAGGACTACAGTTAACTTGCCATCACACAATTCCTAGACGGGGAAACATTTTCAAATTGCATGGATTATTAATATAGGCAACACAAGTATTTACTCTTAATTATAGATATTAAACTATTTTACAAATAAGCACTGTAAAAGGTTACTTAAGGTCTTCCATGGGAGTGGTGGAAGGGTTTTTATTAATAAAATAATTCATATAGGGAATTCCCTGGCAGTCCCATGGTTAGGACTACACACTTTCACTGCTGAAGGTCCAGGTTCAATTCCCGGTTAAGAAACTAGGATCCCGAGAGCGGCGAGTATAGCAAAAAAAGAAAAAAGTATATAATAGAATTAGGAACAAAAACACCATTATTTGTGGATCTGAAGCAAGTTCAACTACCAGAGGATGGCAGCAGAAACTGACAGTGCCTCTGGCCAACAAAGGAGGCCTAAGGAAGGGTTAGTCTTGCAAATTCTAAAATACAAAACACTCACACTCACACATCGCAAGCCCATCGTAAGGTTGTTCTCTATCTTGCCAACATTTCTCTGTAGGCTAGATACTTTAGGAGAGATGTCAACTTTTCTCAGTGAAACTATGTCCACAGAAATCTGACTCGTGGGTGAACTGATCCAAGAGGCAATGCAAGAAACAAGTAGCAAACTTTGACACCTGCACGTTTCGGAACGGCCCATCACACACAACAGGAAGCCAAACCATGGGTTTTAAAAATTGTTTTATTTGGGAAAAGTGCATCTTACAAAAGGGCAGCTGCAAAATACAGAGACCTCTGCAACAATTACTGTTTTTATCTTTTTTTTTCTTTAAGTGAAAAGAACTAGTGATATCCGAGGCATCAGAGCAGTAGATGGACACATCCAGGGCACCTCCAAGTTATTTTCAGGAAAGAGCAACAAAACGCAAAGCTAAAATTTCCGATCAAGGAATTCTTCTAACAATTTAACATTAGCTTATCTTCTGGATTACCACCCTCTGTTTCCCCTTTTAGTGGAAAAGCCTGACTTACTATACTGTCAACCAATGACTCCATTACAGGAAACGCCTAGAACATACGTCTTGAATCTCACTGTCTAGCTGCAAAGCTTGGGGATGGAATGAGGCAAATACCCACAAAAAAGGAACACAAAAACCTGACAAAAAACGCCTCAAATGAGGACAAAAGTTTGTCAAAGTGCCTGGACTGAGAAGTCTAGGAGATCATATAACATTAAACACAACTGCGGACCCAAATCCTAGGTTGTGTTCATACATGGGATAACCAGATAGTTTGCACTTCTGTGGCTAAGCCCATTTCTCTATTTATACAGACAGAGCTAGCACTGCTCTAGTAACAGCTACCAATAAACTGCTTTGTCCTTTAAGATCTATTTGCCACACGAGGCTGAAACCACTAAACCCAGTTTTTTTCGCTAAGGCTACAAACACTGCATCTGTGCAGGGATGGGAAGCTTGTCACGCACGCACACTCACATATCCCTCAGCCTTGGGGAGTCAGCTTCCAACTCTGCACTATTTTCTTCCACTCCCATCTTAGATGTGTTCTTTCACAGTTTTCTATCACGCTAAAGACGGTAAAAATCTCAAATACATTCACACCTGGTTCTGGTTAGCCAGTAGTATTATTACTTGTGTGCAATGAAACAAAGAGACCAAAACCACATGACGAGTGCACAGGGTGGGGGTGACAGGACAGAGACCAGACAGAAAAACACAGATGTGCAGATTTCACCGAAACCAAGTACCCACCTCCCAAGTCTAGAGCAGAAGGAGGCTACTTGCTACAGTTCAGATCCTTCACCCATCACCCCACTGCCTGGACCCCCAAAGCAGGGGCCAGTGCTGATACTTCTGAACCCGGGGTCCTCCAAAATGAGTCCTGGAAATCCAGGTACACTCCCCTCGAACTGTGTGGATCTGGTGGAAAATCGTGACGCGACAAACCTACACTAACTGTCTGACAGTTAAATTCATGTTACAAAAAAACTAACTTTCAGATTTATTTTTGTAACTTTTTCAAACAGAGAAAACAACATACTCCTTGGGGAAAGGTGAGGGGCTGAGAAGACAGGCCCTGGGTAAAAATGATTACGACAGCACCTGGAGTTGAGAGGCCCGCCGAGGAGAGCAGCCCGGGCGCGGCCGCCACCCCGAGGCCCGCTGCCGCCTGAGGCTCGGCAGACCAGTTCACGCGCCCCGCCGAGCTGCTATAGATCCAAGTCATAAAAATCTTCCAGCTCATCGTGAAACAAGTCCCACTCGTCTTCAGAGTCTGTCAGGTCGTCATCCCCACCTGCAGCCAAAAGCATAAGCAACATCTCGCCCAGCTCAAAGGTGACAACCTCCTCTTCGTCGTCAAAAGGGTTGCTGTTCTCTCGTTCCTCGATGAGCTCCCAGAAGTGGTTCCTTCGTTGGGCCTGTAAAAAACAAGGCCGTGATAGGGGTGGCACTGCGGGCAGCGTCTTCTAGGCTGCGGTTTCTAAGGCAAAACGTCCAGCACAGAGGGCATGACGAACCAAGACTTCTGATTTAGAGTTTCGACTTTTACCAACGCCTCCCCGCTGGTTACTTGGCACACCGTTTAGTCTAGAGCCTTAAGCGTTCTAGCTTTTCCTCTCATAGCCCTCCCGGTTTGCTGAGGTTGGTCTCCTTTAATCCTCTAGGCTCTGGCTCCTAGACCTGGGCCTTCACCGTCCCCTGCCCCTATCTGTGCGGGCCTCAGGCTCAGCGTGTGGTATTTCCCCTCCTTTGAAAGAACAGTGAGAGTTACCCGGCATCTGCTTGATGTTCCCACTTTCTGTCTCTGTGGCTCCTCTCTACGGCCATCAGGGTACGCATGCTTGTAAAAACAGTTCCCTCCAAACGGGCAGCTCCCACGGCCTTCATCAAAATACCTGCACGCCTTGTTGCTGGAAAGGAAAATAGCGCAACCCTTACTCACGGTGGATTTCAGGTCTGTATTCGACTATCATCCGGGGTTTCTTTAAAATGGGGAGAGAATAGAACCGGTACGTCTGTTAACAGCCCTCCCCGAGGTGTGTTCTTAAATGTGTGTGCTATCGCAAGAAAACACTGACTAGAACCAGAAACTGTTCAAGTCGAGCCGTTTAACAGCCCTAGAATCGCAGATCCAGCGGAGAAAGAGCCTTCGAGAAGGCCCACACACAAGAATACAGTAGGACAACCATGACACAGACTCGGGATAAGGCAGACCCCAGTCCTGGGGCGTCAGCCACACCAGCAGTGCAGGCTGCATTATAACACAGCCCCTGGGCATGCACCCCAGCGACTGTGTTACAGCAAGATACACACCGCGTAAACGTCATTAGGGGTGACAAACCGTACTAGGAAGTAAAAGAAGGGTAGGAAGGAGGTAGGAGTGTATAATGCAGCACTGTTTCTTTTCAAAGTGAGCCCAAGCGACACGTTGGGATCTTAGCTTGAGAAAAGGCTGCAGTGCTCATACCTCATTGCCTCCTTGTATTTCTGAATGAGTTTCTGCTTCTCTTCTTTCTCCTCCACCCAGTACTCACTTGGAATGACAAAGTTAGATGTGATCCGGCATTCTGGGCAGGACCTGGGAAACAATGAACAGGCTGCAGTGCAAATTCCCCTTTGCAGGCCCACTCTCCTTCAAGGACACACCCCGGTGTGTCACCTCCAGACTTAAAGACTTAACTGAGAGGCAGATGGGCACTTCCTGCAAGGGTCCCACACCACTGACCATTTCCTTTTTTTGTAAGTTCAACTCAATGGCTAGCCAGTTCATTAAAAAAAATAAATTTAGGTTAAAAAAAAAAACAACAACAAAAAGAAGACATTTCACACAGACTCCTTTTTCTTTCGTTTAAATAAATTTATTTCTTGTAACTTTGCTCTGTTTAGATTATGTAGTTTTTGTTCAGTTATGAGAACAATTTTTAAAGGATGGTGGATTATTGGCTAGCTTAATGGATGGAATAGGAAAGTGGAAAATGTAAAATGCCAGGAAACATACATTCAGAGCTAGATACGCTTCTTCTCTGAGCCTAAACTGGCTAATCCATTAAACACAATCTCCTCAGAAAAAAGCACGAAGATTCTACTGATACATAGGGTTTTCCTCGTTCAAATAAAAGTAGATATACCAACTAATCTAGAAGCTAGCTGAAATACAAAGAAGAACTCCCAATTAGAAGAATACCCCAGTTTCGAGATAAAATGCATGCATTTAAATGCGGTCCATCTGGCTGAAAGTTGGCACAAGATACTAAATTCTTCCCCAAAATAGAAAGCACAAACGAAGATTGGGGAGGAGTCTCACTTTATGATCTTGCTCTCAAATTGCTTAGCACTCCTCCACTTGCGAATACACTTGAGACAGTAGGTGTGGTTGCAGTTGGAGAGGATCCCGAAGCGGCGCTCGCTGGGGTTGGCTTTCTCGTAGACCACCTCCATGCAGATGCCACACACCATGTCCTTGCTGCGCTGCACCGCGAACGAGAGCTCCATGTCCTTCTCGTGGGCCTCGATGCAGGACTAGAGAGTGGACAGAGAGGGGCAGTCAGGGCATGGAGTCATGACAGGCCGCTAAGAACGCCTGTTCAGAGTCAAACAGCCAACTGAAAAGAGAACTGTTCCCAATGTGACATCAGAAACAGCTTTGTTTAACCAGGCGGTACAGGTGTGCGGACATCAAGGGACTTCACAATACTGTCAAGTCAAACTCTAAGGACTCAACTTCAAGAACTAAAGAATTACCTACTCTTCTCTATCCTGCAACTCAACCCTTGCAGTTACCCACATTACAGGCTGTTTTTCATACTGTTTGTTAGTGTACTCGTTTCTAGATGGAAAATGTAATTAGGATTAAGACTCTAATTTGCCACCTGTCAGAAAATAAGAATGAAGGAAACGAACATTTATTAGGTGACAATTATGTGCCAGGCATGTAAGTTTCAGATCCAAAATAAAACAGTATTGAGATATATAATTTCATACCATATAATGCATTCACTCAAAGTATACAATGAAATGGTTTTCAGTACATGCAGAGGTATACAAACATCACCTCAGTCTGTCTCCGGACATTTTCATTACCCTAGAGAAACTCCAAATCCACACAGTCATTTCCCCTCAACACCCTCAGTTCTAGGCAACAACAAATCTGTGGATATGATTATTCAGGGCATTTCACAAAAAAGTATGTGGTCGTTTGTGACTGGTTTTGCTCACTTAACTACATTTTCAAGGTTATCTATGTTGTAGAATATATGTCTTTCATTTCTTTTTATTGCTGGGTAACATTCCATCGTATGGAGAGACCAGTTAGTTTTTCCATTTATCAGATGACGGATACTTTGGTTGTTTCCACTTTGGAGCCATTATGAACAATGCTATGAACACTCACATACACGTTTCTGTGTGGACATCACATACTTTTTATTTTAAATGAGCTATAATTAACACAACGTTATACTACACATATTTTATTCTATAAAAAAATGCTAGTTATTATACCATGGTTCATCCCACCCTCACAACCAAATTTATTTTTATTAAACAGACATGATTATGATTAGAAGCAAAATTTCCTCTAATCAGGTCTGCAATACAGTATACTCACAGATACAAATGGGCTTAAAACCATAGTCTGAAACTGTCATACACTACTAATGAGAATGTAAAATGGTACAGTCACTGGGAAAAATTGCTCAAAATATTAAGCAGAGTTACCATATGACCTAGCAACCTTATTTTAAGGTAATTAAAATGTATGTCCACAAAACTTTATACATGAGTGTTCAGGGGATTATTCTTAATGGGCAAAAGGTGAAACAACCCAAATGGAAAAACAAAATGTCACACAGCCATCCAGAGGATTATTATGCAGCCAAGAAAAGGATTAACTGATACATACAAAAACATGAACAAATCCTGAAAACATTATGCTACTGTTTTAGCCAGTCACAAAAAGCCACATATGATTCCATTCATAGGAAATTCTCAAAACAAACAAAAAGATCCATGGAGACAGAAAGTAATGAGTTGTTGCCAGGAGCTGGAGGAAGGGTAGAATGGAGACTAAAGGAGTTAATGAGTATTAAATCTCTTTTCTGGGGAGAATGAAAATGTCCCAATAGAGAATAGTGATCATGGTTGAACAACTATGCAACGGTGTTAAAAACCAATGAAATGTGCATTTTAGAAGAGTAGGCTGTATGGAATTCGAATTTCAGAAAAGCTACTGTTTTAAAAAAAGAAGGAAAGAAAAGGGGGGAGAGAAAAAAAAAAAAAAAAGCCCATAATCTGAGGTTCTAAAAGCCTAATTCCCAATAAAACAGTCAAGAATGCCAGGAAGGGAACCACTCCTCCTTAAAGAGAACCGTTTGATTGACCCCGTGTCTCTTTGACATGAGCTGACATGCTGTGAAAGGGCACAGACAGTTCTCACACCTGTTAGAGCGTGTCCTTCCGACTTACTTTGATATGCTGCGACCTCTGGGCGGCATCCACGGGATGGAGGACCTGCAGCCCGCACATGTCGCACGCGTCTCCGTGCAGATACGCGCAGTTCTCCCCGTAGCGGCACTCCCCCACTGCAGCGTACGGGCAGAGCTGCTTCTTGGTCTCCACTGCGCTTGGCTCCTTCTCCGCGTCTTCCTTGGTCACTGAGCCCTGCAGCGGGGCTTCAGCGGAGGAAGGGGCAGCTGAAAAATGTTTAACAGGGTGGTAAAGGTCCAAAACGGTTAAGGCAGATACATGAACTAGTCTCGTTAAAGAAGATAAAAAGAACTTAACAGAAACTCCAAAACAGTCTATTGAAACTAATCCCCCACTCTTGAAAGAAATGAATGTCTTTTGCTACTAATATTTTCAAGATTAGCCTTGTTTTAAAAAAAAAAAAACTTAAAAAAAAAAAAAGTTTTTGAATGTATTTCAACTACACTGATTAAAGGAGATAAAGGTCCATTTTTCAAAACATTCTACATTCGTTACTATTAAAAGTCAAGAAGTTTCTTTTGCTCCATCTGTTTTTTGCTTTTCTTTTAAGGTGACCTAATTTAACAATATTAAGACTAGGCTAAATAGGAAAACTGGAAGCAGGAAAGTTGTGAAAATCCAGCTAATTGATAAAACACTCTCCAGCCTTCTAACTTTTTTTTTCTTCAAAGATACTCACTCCGGCCACAGTAGGGCTGCCCTGGAACAAACTCGATGGCATTCACCCAGTCTTCTGAACCGGCTCCTACAGTTGCAAAGTTTGAATTTCTTGACTCAGCTTCGCCCATATTCATATCAATAGTCGGTCCAACTGATGAGAGACTCGAGGAAGCAGCAAGGGATGACTTTGCAGTTAGATCTGTAGCAGTTGCTTCTTCCTGTTTCAGTGGCTTGCTATGTTCATATCTTAAAAAGAAAAGAAAATTTACAAAGTCAGCCATCACTAACCAGAAGCCTCTAGATGGAATATACATTCCCAATCCTGTCCTTGGGTTCTTTTTTCAAATTACTGTGCCTGTGAATCGTGGGAAATTGTTAAAAGGCAGATACCTAATTTCTGAGTCTGTGGAGTATAGCCCCTAATTTTGCATGTCTCTGAAAAGTCCCCACACGATGCTAATGCCACTGGTCCAGGGACCAGTTTGAGTAGCAAGGCCATACGGATTCAGGGCTCTGCAGGTCAAACTGCCAATGTCACAACTATTTAAGTCTGTAACTGTAGTTCCAAAGCAGCCATGGCATTACCTAAACAGCTGTGCGTGACTGTGTTCCAATAAAACTTTATTTAAAAACTTCCAATAAATAAAACTTCCAATAAAACAGCACCCAGTCACATGTTATATACTATAATTCACCCACCCCTGCTGTAGACCATCTGCTGCTGCTGCTAAGTCACTTCAGTCGTGTCCGACTCTGTGTGACCCCATAGACAGCAGCCCACCAGGCTCCCCCATCCCTGGGATTCTCCAGGCAAGAACACTGGAGTAGGTTGCCATTTCCTTCTCCAATGCATGAAAGTGAAAAGTGAAAGGGAAGTCGCTCAGTCGTGTCCGACTCTTTGAGACCCCATGGACCGCAGCCTCTGTCCATGGGATTTTCCAGGCAAGAGTACTGGAGTGGGGTGCCATCACCTTCTCCATGTAGACCATCTATTACCCCTCAAATTCCACTCTCATTAGGAGCTTCAGGAGTTGACAATTTATCGTTACCATGGCAGCTCTGCTAAAAAAAGACTATGCAGCCAAAACTGACTGATTAAGCAAAGCAAGGCTGATGCTCAAATCCAACAAGTAAAAATGTGGGCCATTTTACCAATACATAAATTAAAATGCTCCCAATATTAAAAGGGAGAAACAGTATTTATAAAATATACAATGTGTATTTCCTCTTCTCCTACATCCATCCACTCACCTACTTTTCTGAACTCTTACCCTGTGCATTTCCTGATTCCTTGTCATCTGTAAAATTATTATTGAACCTCATCTCCAAATACAGAAAAAAACTAATTTCCCTCAAGAAGCACCTTGCTGCCTGAGAAAATCCTCACAATCCTTAGAATATGTTAGGCTGTGAAATTCACTCAGACATAAGAAATTAATGATGAATGTACTATTAGGTTGGCCAAGTTCATCTCAGTTTTTCCATAACATCTTACAGAAAAACCTGAACCAACTCTTTGGCTAACCCAATCCATAAGCTGTTATACGTATAGTATGTATCTAGAGGTTCTTGAAATTAATTAACTCACCGGCAATACTAACCATGGGTCATCTGTGTTACAAGTGTCTGTGTTTACATCTAAAAGATAAAACATTCTAACTAAAGACTGCTCTTTAACATGGCAAACATTTGCTGAGCTGGTTTTTATCATTATGTTATCTCAAACCCTCCTATTCTAACTCTTAAGCATTAGGTAACCTGCTGTGAGTATCCTGGTATCAGCCACAAAAACCCAGTGCATTTATTCAAGGCTGGAATTGTGCAAGCTAAAAATTATGAATATGCTTTTTCACTTGGACAGTCTCACTCCATCATCAAAAATGTTAGAGATGACATGTTAAGTAGTGTTCTAGCTCTAATGTGACTCCAAAGCTGCCCTGTAAAACAGAGCAGCCATCAGCTGTATCTAATTATTTACACTTACATTCAAAACTCAGTTCCTTGGTCCTTGGACTAGCTACATTTTCAAGTGTTCAGTGGTCACATGTAGCTAGCAGTTTCTTTTTTGGGCAGCAGATAGAAAGCATTCATGCTATCATACAAAGTTCTACTGAACAGCATTGCTCTGAGGTTTTAGAGCTTTAGGGAACCTTAGAAATCTAGTCCCCACTCCTCACATTTTAATTACTTTCACAGCCTTTAACTTAGAAAAGAACCCAGGTTTTGGAATTAAGATGCCAGCTTCACCAATGAAGACAGCCTTCAGGGCTTTGAGGAAGTTTTAAAGGATTAAGTAAAACTAAATGTCAAGATGTGAAAGGGTCTAAGAACTAGTTTCAATGCCCAAATTTTAGTTTCTGGTTCCTTCTCCTTTGCCATACTCGTTTGAAGAATTTCAGAGTAAATGACTCAAATATCTACTTAAAAAACAATTAGAATGCTCATCATCATCTATCAAATTGCAAATACGACAAAGTTGGTTTTTTAAAATATTTATTTGGCTGAGCTGGGTCTTAGCTGCAGCATGTGGGAACTAGTTCCCTAACCAGGGATAGACCCAGGTGCTCCCTGCATTGGGAGTGCAAAGTCTTTGACACTGGACCACTAGCAAGTCCCACTATAAAGTTTTTTGAAAGGACTGCATAAAGGTAAGTTTATCAAGGAATCAACAAGGTATAATATTTTTGATAGCACAGAATATTAGCAAGAAGGTTCACATTTGTAAACAGTGCAGAATAGATCTGTATAAAACATACTTCTGAAGTAAAAATTTGTAAGTAAGCACCATGAAAGATAGAGCACAAGAAAGAACTAATAAATTAAGAAAGAAAAAGCAAGACTCCTATTCTGAAAGGAATTTGCTAAAAGCTAACAGTTCAGTGAAGCAGAGAGCTCTTCTTAGAATAGGAACTGGCCAACTACAGGCCTCAGGTCAAACCCAGCTGGAGCTAGGAATAGTTTTGACATTTTTAAATGTTGGAAAAAAAAGATCATTTCATGACATGAAATTAAATTTCAGTGTCCCAAAATAAAAGTTTCATTGGAACCTAGCCACACTATTAGCTTATGTATTATCTAGAGTTGTTTTTGTGCTACAAGAGACCATATGGGCTGCCTAGCTAAAAATATTAATTCTCCGGCCCCATACTGAAAGTCTGCCAGCCCTGGCTAATCATATCTACTGGATTCACAGTCATGATGGTGGCTTTGTTAACGTTATTAAATTAATTCTTTAATGAATTATCACAGAATTGTTGATCCTTTTTAGCCAAAATGTTGAATGGGGGATTAATGGTGAGATAACACTGAAACCAATATTGTGTTTTCCTTTCATATCTTTCAACGAGTACTCTGATAGAGTTTCCAGCAAAGGAAGTTTGTTTTTCTTCTACACAAAAGAAAACCACTTCTTCATCTTGTTGGCTTGCAACGCCCACCACCTACCCTTGTGAGGTTTGATATCTGCCTTTTAAGCTTTTAATGTGTAGGATTCAGTAGGTCTACAGTGAAAACTCCTCCAAAGGGGAATTCCCTGGCAGTCCAATGGTTAGGACTCCACGCTTCCACTGCAGGGAGCAAGGGTTCAATCCTTGGTAGGGGAACTAAGATCTTGCACGCTCTACAGTCAAAACAAACAAAAAACCCTCCGAATGAAACAAGGTCTACCATAACCACAGTTGTCAAAGAAGGCAATCCTGTCCGTTTCCCAAGTGGGTGTTTAGCAACAATGACTTGAGTTCTGTGGAACTTACTAAGGAAGCTAAAGGAAATTAACCGTGATTGGAAGGACTGATGCTGAAGTCCAATACTTTGGCCACCTGCTGTGAACTGCTGGGAACGATGGAAGGCAAAAGGAGAAGAGGGTAGCAGAAGATGAGATGGTTAGATAGCATCACTAACTCTCTGGACATGAAATTGAGCAAGCTCCAGAAGATGGCAAAGGACAGGGAGGCCTGGTGTGCTGCAGTTCATGGGGTCACAGAGTCGGACACGACTGAGACTGAACAACAAGGATGCTAGATATTGGACAACAGTCCTGAGCAACAAAGAACTGGCCTCACTAAATAACAGGGTCCCGTCATGCAAAATGAATACAGCAACACTTCTGAACTGCTGGAACTAGGGTATCATCTTTCATTTATAAACTACAGCCTTTATGAGGAGTTAAATTATTTCAAATCCCTGGACATTGGTCAGGTTATATAACAAGATCCCTACAGAAGAGATATTTCCCCCACCTCCAATGTCAAGTTTTTACCTTGCATGTACTGGAGTGTTTATTTCATCTAGTAAAATGTTATGTTTCTCAAAAAAAACAAAAAAAACAAAAAAACCCTACATAGTATGAGTGAAAAGTAGGCTTAATCCCCCAAGTCAATTTTTTAACAAGGAAACAGTCTTCGAACAAGCCCATAAAATTCCTTCCTTAGCTACTCTATAATCAAGCTCTTAATAATCACCTGTATCAGCCAAACAATTGTCACCAAACTTTCATCTCAGGCAGACTGTTAGGATATAGGTTTCTCTAATTCCTTTCACTTTATCCTAAGAGCTCTAAAGCCAGCTCAAATCAGGATCATTCTCCCTAAAAGAGAGCTGTATACCCTTACTAAAAATAAAACCACAATTGTCTCCCACGAGGAAGCCCACTCTAAATACAGGGTTACACAGAAGATGGGCCTCTATACTGTTGTCCCAAGGAGAACACGGAATGCTGTTGGGACTGGCAGAGGGCCCTGAAAAATAAGCTGATTTAACACAAGGGAGTCTAGGATTTAGCTCAGATTTCTTCAGTTTAATCTTATTTCCCAAACATTTCAGCTGTACGGTCCAATCGGAGGGGTACATCTTCTGAAATAAGAGGTTCATCTGTTACCAGCCATACTCATCCACAGCCTATAATTCTCTCTCTCTGCTCAGCACCTCAGAGTCCATCTCCACTCTCACCCATGTTCAATTCCTCTCTCCCTATAGTTGATAAGGTCTCTGAACTGACTGCCTAGTCACAAAAGACATATCTGGGCTATTTAGTTTTTCTTTCTTTTGGGGGAGTGTCACTGTATCATTTTTTTCCTTTCCAGCAAAACTACAAAAATTTAGCAGAGGGCAAAATGACAGACCACATGGAAAGAATCTTTTCCTTTTTCTCTCCTCTTAACTAGATTTCCTGGTAAAAAAGACGTGAGGTAACCTAACATCAATATATCCTGCTCATCAATAATTTCTTAGTCTTTTGAACTCTAAGCATTTGAACCCCATTAACTGACACAATTCTTTTCTGCTGAAACTGGATATGACATTGTCAAAATATCTTTTCTAGTGATGGTCCTTCCTTCAACAGGTATAGCCCAATGCATTTCTTTCCCCTTGTACAGTGACTCGCTTGTAATAAACAGAATATAGTGGAAGTGACAGCCTGCGACTTCTGAAACTAGGTCATAAAAAGGCACTGTTAAAAAAAAAAAAAGGCACTGTTGCCTCGTCCCTAATGTCTCTCTTGAATCACTTATTCTGGGCACAAGTTAATGTGAGGACACTAAAGCAGCCCAAGGGAAATGTCCACCAGGAGAGGAACTAAGATATATGAGTGAACCATCTTCAAAGTGGTCCAGCCCCCATTCAAGATTTGCAGAGGACGGCAGCCTGGCTGAAATCTCTTGAGAGCCTGAGCTAGGACCACTCACCTAGCTAAGCCACTCCCAGATTCCAGACCCCAGCAACCATGAGATAATAAATATTTACTGTTTCCAAGCCGCTAAGTTTCAGGGTGATTTCTTTAACATCAATAGAAAACTAATATTCCTAGGTATTTTGTAAACTAGCTCTACCCAATGGCTAGCAGAACCCACTGCTGCTGAGTCACAATTTGATAAGACTATGGTGCCAACTCAATGAAGGATAGAGTACTTAATAGCTGACTTCTCTTAGTTCTCTACCATTCTAGGAAGCCAGACACTGCTAAAGCATTTTCCATAATGTCAGCTTATAGTTTAGTCTTGCAAGCTCAGGTGGTTTAGGGAAGTTTAGTTGGAATGACAAGCCCTCTGAAGTAGTAACCTAATACACTGTCCCAAATGCCTATGATCCCATTTTCTCTCCATAATTCAATCTAACAGAGAATGAAACCAGTCCCAACTGGTCAAACATGCACCTTATTCTACACGCCTTCACCACACCTTATCCCTAGGTTTGCCCAACATGCTCCTCAGGCACTACTTAAACTTAGGACTATATTCCAAACGCATTTTGTAAATGTAACAATACATTCTTTCCAAGTGAGAGATCTATCGGAAAGATCAGAGATCTATCTATCAGAATGTGCTAACATTCCTAAGTGAAGTGAAGTCGCTCAGTTGTGTCTGACTCTTTGTGACCCCGTGGACTATAGCCCACCAGGCTCCTCCATCCATGGAATTCCCCAGGCAAGAATACTGGAGTGGGTTGCCATTTCCTTCTCCAGGGGATCTTCCCGACCCAGGAATCGAAACGCTTTAACCTCTGGGCCACCAGGAGGAGCACTGTTTAAAGTACTATTCAGGGAATTCCCTGACAGTCCTGTGGTTAGTTAGGACTTAGCGTTTTCACTGTCATGGCCCACACTCAATCCCTGGTCTGAGAACTAAGACCCTACAAGCCACACAGCAGTACTACTTTAAATCGATTATTTACAAAGCTGTTGGAATTTCATGTTTTACTCCCAGTTTTTTCTCCCAACCTCTCCATCCACCCTGAACAAAACTAAATTGGAAACAAACTCTTACCTGCAGCGGTCTCCATAAATACAGTACCCTCGCTGAAAATACTTGCACACTACACCATATGGACTGTCAGAGAGGTCGTGTGAGTAGCGACAGTTATCTCCTTCCTTACAAACCCCATGCATGAAGTACCTGTGAGACAAAGAACCACAAGTTGGATTACAAGCCAGTACTCAATTCATTGACTGATACACTCTTTTTTGTTTTATTATTATGTATTTTGGTTGCACTGGGTCTTTGGTGCAGTGTGTGGGCTTAGATCTGGCATGAGAGATCTTAGTTTACCAACCAGGGGTTGAACCCGGGCCCCCTGCATTGGAAGCATGGAGTCTTATCCACTGCTAAGTCCCCATGGCCTATATATTCTACCACTAACACACGAGTACTGCCTCTATACTAGTAATATATTCTTTTATATTCTTTGTACACAAACATGAGAAGTGAACACAAAGAAAGTTGAACTAGACCATATGATCATCAAATTATCTATAATGGTACCACAGGAAGGCTGCCTGTAGACAGAGGCACTAATTTAGATTTAAACTTTGAGGTCATCCTTAATCTTGTCTCTACAGGTTGTCTGACCATTGCTCTCAATTTACAGTCCTATAGATGGCTTGTTTTCCACTAACTTTAGTCATAATTTTTATCTGCAGCTTTATCTGTAAAAAAAAAAAAGAAGAAGAAGAAACAATGTAAACTGGAACAGATCAGACTGCGGTATATTTCAATTCTCTGAGAAACCATTTAAATTCTTTAAAAGCCACATGTGAGAACACAAGTAACATTTGTTGCAAAGGTATGGGCAAAGGGAAATCACTTTCTGTCCTTCATTTAGCAGACTCTTGTTCCTCTGCCTTACAGGGGAACATGTGTAGCTAACTAGAAATTTCCAAAAACTGAGTTTGACTCAGCTTCTAAGAAGACTTGGGAATTTGCTTTGCTGTTGTTCTATCACTAAGTCATGTCCAACTCTTTGCGACCCTGTGAACTGCAGCACACCAGGCTCCCCTGTCTTCCACTATCTCCCGCAGTTTGCTCAAATTCACATCTATTGAGTCGGTGATTCCATCTAAACATCTCATCCTCTGCCATCCCCTTCTTTTGCCTTCCATCTTTCCTGGCATGGGGGTCTTTTCCAATGACTCGGCTCTTCGCATCAGGTGGCCAAAGTACTGGAGCTTCAGCTAGAAATGCAATTTTGGAAACCTTCCCTTATACCTACTAAATTGAAAATGGGGCCTGGGCCAAGCAGAAATCTGAAGTAACAAAGCGATCAGGGAAGTGATAAGGGTCTTATTTTTTGTAGGTAACTCTGATAAGTAGAACCCCCCCCCCCCCCGCCCCGCGCCCAACANCGCGCCCAACATCCGCCCTCTCATCATCTCACTGACTTGGTCTCTTTTTCTTGAACAGAATTATGAAGATTTAATTTTGGCAAGTCATAACTGCCCCAAATATGCATTTATGTACAGCTGATAGGCACTTTGCATGTGGCTCAGTAGTGAGTGATAAAGAATCCACTTGTCAATGAAGGACACAGCGTGGATCAGGAAGATACTCTGCCTAGAGTAGAAAATGGCAACCCATTCCAATCTTTGTCGGGAAAATCAAATGACAGAGGAGCCTCGTAGGCTACAGTCCATGGGTCACAAGAGCCGGAGAAGAGTCAGACAACACAGCTGGTACAGAGTAAGGGAAAGTGCCTAATTCCTAGGTTTAAGTGTCAGTTACCTATAGATGGAAGGTAGAATAGCAGGAAGTACGCACATGTCCACTGGACTGAATGATGTACAGAAAAGAGATTCAGTCATATTTACTTAAAGAAGCCTTGAAGAAGGCTGCTTCAAATCCAAAGGTGAAAGGTTCTATTCAGATTACTGGCAAATACATACGTTCTATGTAAAGGCACAAAGAAAAAAAATGTAACATCTTGATAGGAAGAGCTGTAATTAGCAAGATCCTGAAGTACCCAAGGGTTTCAGTCCATAACGAAATTTAAGACTACAGTAGCAGGAAGTCAAATTCTAATTGTAATTAACCTAATTTCAACTGTTTTCAAGCTTAACAATCTAACAAGGCCTGAACTTTTGCTCAACTATAGGGCAGCTTTCTGCAAACTTTGAAGCTGTCTGAGCACCACCTACACAAATCTTAGTTTCCTCTGAGATTTAAAACTTAAAAATAAATTTAAAAATGAGCACGTGTTCAGTAAGTAGCAATTGTATAACGTCTTTGCTGGTATTCATGTTCATTTCCACATCTCTCCTCTGTCCCGGCAGGCAATCACCCCAACTACATTTGTTTTCAAGGTACATACTTAACCAGTCAGTTAAGAAAGACTAAGGCAACCAACAGGGAAAGATGACCTGGATGTCATGCCCTAAGGTTTTAAGCAACTGGAGTAATTTAGCCAGGAGAAGACAAAGGAGTAACCTCCAGCACTATTCCTGGCAAAGTAAACATATGTGGGAAGTTACATCATAAATCTGATTCAATGTAAGGACTGAGAACTAGAACTATTCAGCAATGGCATAAGCTCCTGAGATCCAGAACTAGCAGCACCGAAGGAACTCAAGCAGACACAAAATCGCCTGATACTGTGACATCAACGGAAACACTAGAATACAAGGCCTAACTAGCTACTGCCAAATACTAAGCATTATTCTACAGGGGCATGTGGTACATACCGCCTGGGTTTCTGGTTTGTTTTTCATGCCTTTTTTTCTCTCAGTCTTCACAGTGATATCCCTCCTTGCCAACCCATCTCTACGTCTAAGAGATTATGACATGATAGTGTAAGTTACAACAGAAAGAGGAAAAAATGTCAACTCTTCCAAGAATTCCTCCCGTTACAAAACAAATCAAGACACAAGCACTTTTTTTTTTAATGCCACGGCCAAAAGCCATCACCCAAATACATCTTGATGACACTGTCCAGGCTGATGCCTTTGTTGTTAAAGGCTGGGCCACAGGATTTCTAAGCCTCCTTCTGCCTCGAAGATTCCATGATGCCAACCAGACATTGTCCGGTAATAAAGACAAATACAACTGACTAGAATCCTTGACTACTGTACCTCTTGGAAACCTAAGCACTTTTACCAAGATACATACAAGAAACCTCAACAGCTTGTGGGGGTACAAGAGAACCAAACAAGACCCTCAAAGTACTTATAGGTAGGCATCTGGGGTTGTTAATAGAAATTACAGAATACTAAGTAAATTGGCAGTTAATCACTTAATCTGCTGTGACATTTCTTACTTTGTTACTTAATTCTTGATAAGTACATGTACCCTGGGCTTCCCTATTTCTCAAAATAGACTGTAAATTCCTGGTGTTTAAGAACCAGAGTTTATTCTGCCTTTTATCTTCTAAAGGACTGTACACATAATATTTAGCAGTGTCTAAATTCAAAATTACAACTTGCAAGTTACAATTTCATTGTTTTAATCCCCCACATTCAGGAAAACTAGAAGCAAATAGCATTTCTATTTTACAAATTCCTCTAATAAAAGTTATCAGAACAGCCTGGTGGGGGCAGCATAACACAGTTCTTTGGGAAAACTATATCTAGGTTTTTAAGCTGTGAAATTAACACAATGAGATAGAATTTTTAAGAGAAATATTTAGAAAAGACTAACCAACAAGAAAATACAGAGGATTCTGAGCAATTAAAAACAAATTTCCAACATCCAAACAACTTCTAAGGATTATACCCTTGAAGAATAGAGCCCTAGTCAAATTCCTAGATACAAGGGGAAAAGAGGCTCAAACTAGAACACAGCACTATCTTGAATTCTCTTCAAAGGACAGTTTACTATCAAACACAAAGCAAATATTTATAATACAGTGCATTCCTGACTTTCCTTCAACATCTAGCTCTGTGTCTACCATTGTAAGCACAAATACTTATTTATAGAATAACTGAACAAGGTTAATCCCAGAAAGATATACATATCAGGCACTGAATAAAGCCCTATAGATAAAATGATAAAATAGGGCCCCTGTTCTCAAAAAGCTCAAAGTTTACAATAAATTAATGAATATATATCTGGTATTCCCCTAGACAAAGAAGAAAGATTTTTAATAGATCATGTTAGTACTTAAACTGAAAGTAATGTCAAGTATTAAAAGCCAAGACTTATCGATTAGTCTTTTTTTTACTGGATAACAGTTTCAAGTAAAAGCTATAGGTTGCTTTATATGAAAAACAACAATAGCGTGTCTAACTAACCCTGTATCTGATAAATATATTAATCTACTTAGGGTTCATGTGCAAGAATCTCATGCTGGTCCCGGAATGATCCAGAATATTTCAGAAACTCAAAGATCCAAAGGTAGGCAAAGAGGAATTGATTAGTCCAGTGAGCTGTTTTGAATTCTAATGACACTGGTAAGGAACTAGAAAAGGGGAAGCAGATCAGGGAAAAGTTTCTAACAGAGAGGAAAGTAAAGCGCAGAAGTGACAATGCATTCTCTGCAGACATGAGTTGAGCTCAGACACAGGCACAACAGGATGATAATGAGACTAGCAACATATAGTAATGTCAAGCTAGTGATGGGTATTCAAAGCCAAACAATAACTGAGATTAGAGTCGGGGTGTATTGATAAAATTAAGGCACTGCATGGAGCTCTTAAAGAATCCACATATTGATTATTCTCAGTGCATGCAGACAGATTGGAACTGCAGGGTAAAAGGCTAGAAAATTCAGGAATATAAAGGTTACACTAGTTTATTTTAAAAGATTCAGCTAGCACATATAAATCAATTGCAGCACTGCAGAGAAAACAAATAACAGACTCAAAGATCTGGTTCCACGAATAGAAATTTTAAAATTCTCATTCTTTGGGATACTGCACAAGTATTCTCAGATCTACAGATAACTGAAAAAAGCTACCTAAAACAGCTTTTATGCTTTCTCTATCCCGTTACTGAAAATAATTAAGCTTACCATTCATGTCTTAAATTTATCATATTAAGCACAGAGAACGCTTCATCCCTGTTAATACCAGGACAGTGAGCTCTGTATATTAAAAATATTTTCAAGTATCGATATCTGGATATAAATTACCCCACCTAGGTGAATAACGGCGTTTCAACTGATTTTTTCAACCGACAGAGAAACAAAAGCTTCTAGTCGCTTACTGATCACTTAAGAAAACTCAAGTACGACATCCAATTAAATGCCCTTATCTTAGACGCACAGCCACACGTCCGCATAACCGTCCTCTACTAATCACTTATTTTTTTCAAATATGTTCATCTGACATCCCAAACCCAAAACAAAATCCGTCTCCCTGCGGAGCGACGAGCTCCCCGACTCCCTTAAGACGCGTGGACTTGAAAACAAGACACCTTCCAGCCGGGGGGGAACGGGAATGCCAGTTCGTAACACCTACGGCGGTGGAGAAGACCCCCCGGGCCGGCACTCGGCTCGGAGACAAAGCTCAGAACCGCCCAGCCCGGTAACACACAAGAGTAGAAATCACAAAAGCTCCCCGCTCCGGGCGGGCCCCGAGAGACCCGGGAAGACGTTACAAACGGATGACACGGCGGCGGGGCCGGTGGCCGGGCCCCGCTTCTCCCCCGCGGGCCCGCGGCGGCGATCCCCGGCCCGGCAGGACTGCGGGGAGGCGGGCTCCGGGCCACAACGCCAAACCCCCTTTCGGAACCGGCGAGCTCGCAGGCCGGGGGTTGGGGTGGGGGGATCGGCGACAATAAAAGGAAGGAGGAGGCAGCCCACCTCTCTCCCCGCGCGCGCCGCGCCGCTCGGCCCGGTGCGGGGAGGCGGCGGGCGGCGCGGCGGATCCGCAGCGGGGCCGCGCGCCCGGGCCTCGGCGGCCGGCGGGGGT
>SJYQ01005088.1:235292-269586 GCA_006410935.1 Redunca redunca
GAACTTCAATCCTATGAGAAGCCCCTCCCTACTCCCTTTTCCAAGACTCCCACCTTCCTCCCCTATGTGGCCTCCCCTGCTGCAGCAAGTTAACCACTTTGTTGGACTACAGGTGTGTTTCTGGTAGTTCTTATCTGTTAGGGTTCACCTGTTAAGTAACATTTTGGGGGGTTGGTGCGGGGGGGGGGGCACATACTGCACTGCCTGAGGGATCTTAGTTCCCCCACCAGGAATTGAACCTGTGCCCCTACAGTGCAATTGCAGATTCTTAACTACTGCACTGCCAGGGAAGTCTTTGCTCTATTTTTTATTGCATAGTTTTCACCTTCTAATTACTATAGAATTTGCCTTTTTTTTTTTTTTTTGGTCTGTTTCTCCTAGCTAGAATATAAGCTCTATAAGGCCAGGGATCTTTGCCTATTTTGTTCTGCTATATCACAAGTCTCTAGAACTGTGTGCAGCATATAGTAGTTGTTCAATAAAATATTTGAGCTATGGGTGAAAGAATTCTCTGATGTCAGAAAAGTTACTATGCCTTGTTTCACCATCCATACCAATAGGAATAAAGATGTTTTGTCTTATAGGGAAACAAAACAGTCATCTCTTTCTCTGGGAGAACATTTTACCACAAGGGCAATCCATGCATTTCTTCACACACAAAACATTTATCAGTGATTCTGCTGAGCCAGTGCTACCCAAACAGGTTATATAGGAATCATGAGCAAGTTTTAGTGCTTGAACATAGTAGCCATGTGACACTGGGCAAATTCCTGCCTTAATTAAGACAAGTGAAGTCTAGTAGTACACCTTCCTTGTAAGTATTTAGTGAGTTTAAATACAGATATATATATATGTGGCTCAAGGAACAGTCCTGGATGTAGTAACTGTTAGGTAAGTATTTTCTATTGTTTTCATTGATGCTGTTATATGATAGCAAAAAATACAAGATGTTCAGTTAAATTTGAACTTCAGATAAATAACAAATTGAGTTTCAATGTAAGTATAATCTGCATGGGATATATACATAAAGCATTTGCTGTTTGTCTGAATTTCCATTACAACTCGGAATCCTATATTTTATCTGGCAGCCCTACATCAGAACGATACTTGGAGCTTTTCAAAGGCCTTTCGCCCACCTTGTTTGTTTTGTTTCAGAATAAGTTTTTGAAGTTGGACAAGCACAGATGATGTTGCCCCTTTAGATATGAGAAGATGAAGTTGGAGAGACACGCAGAGATACTGGGTAGGATCCCACAGGCTGTGAGTGACAGAGGAGAGCTTGAATCTTGGGAATTTTAGCTGTGGGGCTAGTGTTCCTTCCCCCACTGGTGCTCTTAGGCTCTCCCCCAGAGGAAATTTTTAATTTAAAAGGGAAGACTACAGAGTGGCGGAAGCAGAAGCAGTCCCACTTATTGGTGTCTGCTGAGTGCTACAAAATTAAAGAAAGTATAAGAGATACAGCTGGCATCCTGCCAAGCCAAGAGGACTCTATTGCTGTGAGCAGATCTACTTGATACAATGTTGCACAAACTTTGAGACTCTTAATGTGGAAACTCTACACCATAAACACCAATATCAATCTTCCTAGTATTTTCTTTCCAAAGGGAGTTTGAATAATGATTTGGTTCCTGTAAAAACACTTTATATCTTCACATAGGTCAATGGTTCCCTGGTTTTTTCAGTCTAAGTAGCCTCTCCCACAGTCTATGAATTATTTTGTATTAAATGCTTTGTTTCTTTTTGGTTTATATAAAAAAGTTTTCTTGTATGGGACTTCCCTGGCAGTCCAGTGGTTAAGACTCCATGCTTCCACTGCAAGGGGCATAGGTTCAATCCCTACTAGGGAAACTAAGATCACACATGCCTTGTGTAGCATGGGGGGAAAAAAAAAACAAACTACAGTAATACAGTCATGTGACTAAATATTTTCAAAAGTAAAAAAGGGCATGACAAAGATTCTCTCCTTGACCACATTCTGCTCAGGACCCCCTAAACTTTTCTATGAGCCTTCAATTTTTCTTTATCCACAATTTTAGCAAGAATTTTCTTAAATTGGTTTAGCCAGAATCCTACATACTCTCTATCTGATCCCCCTCCATATCTGATCAGGGTAGTGGCTCAGATGGTAAAGCGTCTGGCTACAATGCTGGTGACCTGGATTCAATCCCTGGGTCAGGAAGATCTCCTGGAGAAGGAAATGGCAACCAACTCCAGTATTCTTGCCTGGAGGAGAGGAGCCTGGTAGGCTACAGTCCATGGGATCGCAAAGAGTCAGACATGACTGAACAACTTCGCTTTCACTTTCTTTCACTATCTCAGGTGATATCTCATGCCCTGGCCTGCCTTCACTAAGAATCCTGTTATGTCACTTTAGCCAGACTCCCAACCCTCCTTTCCTCTTAGAATGTTCCATCCAGTTAACCCCCTCACCCCTCATCCTGCTCCTTGGCTATAAATTGTTAACACTCTTTTAGTGCTTCAACTAATTTTATATATGATATTTTGCACATGTGAGATTATGTCTGTAGGATAAATTCCTAGAACTGGCATTGCTGAGTCAAAGAGAATGGGAGTCAGTGACAGTCACGGATATGACGACATCATCTTCCAATATGCAGACCCACTGAGAGTGTGTAAGGACCCTGCCTTCAAACACCTTCTCGAGCCAAAATAGCTATCAAACTTTGGGATATTAGCAATCAGGTGGGGAAATAACATTTCAGTGTAGTTTTTTTTTTTTTTAAGTGCAGTTTTAATTATTATTTCTGTATTTTATTTTTATTTTTCCTTTTTTCTTTCTTTTTTTCAAATTTTGTGTGTGTGTGTTTGTTTTTTTCCTCTGTGTCAGGCGACTTGCGTGATTTTAGTTCCTGACCAGGGATTGAACTCTTTTTTTTTTTTTTTCCATCCATGGATTTTCTAGGCAAGAATACTGGAGTGGGTTGCCATTTCCTTCTCCAGGAGGGATTGAACTCTTGCCTTTGGCAGTGAAAATACAAAGTCCGAATGGTGCTGAAAACTGCCTCTCTGCACTGGTGCTGAGTTAAATTTTGGAGACAGAGTTTTAGACAGAGGTTTGGGTGAAGTATGTACTACAAGGGACAGTATAAAAATCTGCCAGCAATGCAGGAGACACAGGGTCAATCCCTGGGTTGGGAAGATCCCCTGGAGAAGGAAAGGCAACCTACTCTAGTATTCTTGCCTGGAGAATCCCATGGACAGAGTAGCCTCGTGGGCTACCGCATGAAGTATAAAAGGATAGTATTATTTTTCCAAGCAAAGGGGTATACAGCAGGTTCCTGCCTCAACAAACTGTGTGTCCCAAGGCTAGATGATTTCATGAGGAGTCTTTTTTTTTTTCTTATTGTTAATTTTATTTTCATTTTTTGGCTATGCCACTTGAGATCCTAATTCCCTGACTAGGGAGAGAACATGCACCCCCTACATTGAAAGTGCAGAGTCCTAACCACTAGACCATGAGGGAGGTCCCTGACAAGGAGTTTTATAACAAGACTTTAAGGGTAGATAGCATAACAGACTTAATGGATGTGAATTTGAGCAAACTTCAGGAGATAGTAGAGGACAGAGGAGCCCGGCCTGCTGCATTCCATGGGGTTACAGAGCCTTGGACAACAATTTCAAGGGTGGAGTTGCTGACAAGGTTAGGGTGTGGGCAGGGTCCTCTAATCCTGATGAGCTTCTCTGGTTCCTTTACTCTTGCATAGGTGGTTTCAAACAGTAATGCTGAAGAAGCTGAAGTTGAAGACCTACAATACCTTCTAGAACTAACACCCAAAAAAGATGTCCTTTTCATTATAGGGGACTGGAATGCAAAAGTAGGAAGTCAGGGGTACCTAGAGTAACAGCAAATTTGGCCTCAGAGTACAAAATGAAGCAGGGCAAAGGCTAGTAGAGTTTTGCCAAGAGAATGCACTGGTCATAGCAAACACCCTCTTCCAACAACACAAGCGAAGATTCTACGCATGGACATCATCATCAGATGGTCAATATTGAAATCAGATTGATTATATTCTTTGCAGCCAAAGTTGGAGAAGCTCTATACAATCAGCAAAAACAATACCAAGACCTGACTGTGGCTCAGATCATGAACTCCTTATGGCAAAATTCAAACTTAAATTGAAGAAAGTAGGGAAAACCACTAGACCATTCAGGTATGACCTAAACCAAATCCCTTATGATTATACAGGAGAAGTGACAAACAGATTCAAGGGATTAGATCTGACAGACAGAGTGCCTGAACTATGGATGGAGGTTGTGACATGGTATAAGAGGCAGTGATCAAGACCATCCCCAAGAAAAAGAAATGCAAAAAGGCAAAATGGTTGCCTGAGGAAGCCTTACAAATAGCTGAGAAAAGAAGAGAAGTGACAGGCAAAGGAGAAAAGGAAAGATATATCTATTTGAGTGCAGAGTTCCAAAGAATAGCAAGGAGAGATAAAGCCTTCCTCAGTGATCAGTGCAAAGAAATAGAGGTAAACAATAGAATGGGAAAGACCAGAAATCTCTTTAAGAAAATTAGAGATACCAAGGGAACATCTCATGCAAAGACAATAAAGGACAGAAATGGTATGGACCTAACAGAAGCAGAAGATGTTAAGAAGAGATGGCAAGAATACACAGAACTATACAAAAAGATCTTCATGACCCAGATAACCCAGATCACTGGACTAGAGCTAGACATCCTAGAATGCAAAGTCAAGTGAGCCTTAGGAAGCATCACTATGAACAAAGCTAGTAGAGGTGATGGAATTCCAACTGAGTTATTTCACATCCTAAAAGATGATGCTGTGAAAGTGCTGCACTCAATATGCCAGCAAATTTGGAAAACTCAGCAGTGGCCACAGGACTAGAGAAGGTCATTTCATTTTAATCTCAAAGAAAGGCAATGCCAAAGATTGTTCAAACTATGGCACAATTGCATTCATCTCACACGCTAGCAAAGTAATGCTCAAAATTCTCCAAGCTAGACTTCAACAATATGTGAACCGTGAACTTCCAGATGTTCAAACTGGATTTAGAATAGGCAGAGGAACCAGAGATTAAATTGCCAATATCTGTTGGATCATAGAAAAAGCAAGAGAGTTCCAGAAAAACATCTATTTCTGCTTTATTGACTATGCCAAAGCCTTTGACTGTGTGGATCACAACAAACTGTGGAAAATTCTGAAAGAGATGGGAATACCAGACCACCTGACCTGCCTCCTGAGAAATCTATATGCAGGTCAAAAAGCAACAGTTAGAACTTTACATGGAACAACAGATTGGTTCCAAATTGGGAAAGGAGTATGTCAAGGGTGTATATTGTCACCCTGCTTATTTAACTTATATGCAGAGTACATCATGCGAATTGCTGGGCTGGATGAAGCACAAGCTGGAATCAAGATTTCTGGGAGAAATATCAATAACTTTAGATATGCAGATGACACCACCCTTATGGCAGGAAGCAAAGAACTAAAGAGCCTCTTGATGAAAGTGAAAGAGGAGAGTGAAAAAGCTGGCTTAAAACTCAACATTCAGAAAACTAAGTTTGTGGCATCCATTCCCATCACATCTTGGCAAATAGATGGGGAAACAATGGAAACAGTGAAAGACTTTATTTTGGGGGGCTCCAAAATCACTGCAGATGGTGACTGCAACCATGAAATTAAAAGACGCTTGCTCCTTGGAAGAAAAGGTATGACCAAACTAGACAGCATATTCAAAAGCAGAGACATGACTTTGCCAACAAAGTTCCGTCTAGTCAAAGCTATGGTTTTTCCAGTAGTCATGTATGGATGTGAGAGTTGGACTATAAAGAAAGCTGAGTGCCAAAGAATTGATGCTTTTGAACTGTAGTATTGGAGAAGACTCTTGAGAGTCCCTTGGACTGCAAGGAGATCCAACCAGGCAATCCAAAGGAAATCAGTCTTGAATATTCATCGGAAGGACTGATGCTGAAGCTGGAGCTCCAATACTTTGGCCACCTGATTCGAAGAACTGACTCATTGGAAAAGACCCTGATGCTGGGAAAGAATGAAGGCTGGAGGAGAAGGGGATGACAGAGGATGAGATGGTTGGATGGCATCACTGCCTCCATGGACATGAGTTTGAATAAGCTCCAGGAGTTGGTGATGGACAAGGAAGCCTGGCATGCTGCAGTCCATTGTGTAGCAAAGAGTCAGACACAACTGAGCCACTAAACTGAACTGAGGTGGTTTCCTGGCTGCTCCTCCCTTGATTAGCAACTGTTTGAATCCACTGTTTGGAATTTAGGAAAGGGCATGAAGGCTGGAGTCTTGCATACAGGAAATGGGACAAAAAAGGCTTCCAAGCTCAGGAGACCATAGACACCCCCCACCACACCCCATTCCTGAGAGGGAAACAGGCAGGAAGGCCATGGGTCTCCAAACGGAATAAATAGGCTCCAAGTGTCTCTTAAAATTCTGTGTTGCTCTGACAACACCCGGTTCCACCTGAACTTAACTTTTCTCAAACCTTGAGCTAACCAGTGCATTTTCCTCATGGAATGGTTTTTCTTAAGCTACGTTAATAAAATTATGTATTTGTTTTGGAATTTGCCTTTCTTCAAAATGGTTCCACCTAAGACTAACTTTTCTCCTTTTCTCAAACCGTGGGCTGATAAGAGCTTAACAAACCAGTATTCATATCAATTGTTTTATGGCTGGAGGATGACACACCTCCTGCCATCCTATCTCAAAATGCATATTGTGGGAGAGGGGCCTGGTGAAACTCCCTCAGCCTTGAGGTGTCTCTCTTATCTGAGTAATAGCTTTCTAACAGACAGAAAACAGCTTGCTAAAAGTAGCGTGGGGGGTACTCTTAGTCCCTCTTCTGATGTCTGTGCCAGAAGCTATTTCTGTCCCTTTTTCACTTCAATAAAATTCTGCTATGCAAAAGCTCTTGAGTGATCGAGCCTGGTCCCTAGTCCCAAAGCTAAATCTTCTTCTTTGGAGATCAGGAATCCTACACCATTCACTATAAGCTATCATTCTCCCACCCCATGCCCCTCCCCCCATTTTCCAAAGCACTGGACCACCGGAGAAGTCTTCTTTCTTTTTAAAAATTGAAGTGCAATTGATTTACAGTTCCAACTTCCATTCCTCCTAATCCTCGTAGGTTTTAGAGATATTTTATTTCCTTTTCTATCTCTTCACATCCTTTATCTATTTTTCCACTTAGATTATTTGTAAATGAAATTAAGGAAATTAGCATTTTCTTTCTCATGAACTGCACATCCATCTCTCAGTTAGTTGTTGGTATTGATTTTCCTTCCGAGTTTTGCCACGTGGATTTTTTTTTTAATGCAGTTTAACTCCGTGGTTTCTAGATTTTGTATCATAGTTATAAAAGTCTTCTGCTCCCCACGATTACTGAAGTAGTCACCCGTGTTTTATTTTTTTCCCTAGTAATTTTATGGTCGAGTTTGCTATATTTAAATTCGTGATCCTTTTGTAATTTGTCCAGTTTCAAGGTGTTAGGTGTGACAGCTTTAATTTTTTTCCAGATGGTTCCCCAGTTGTCTCAACACCATTTATTGAACAGTTTACCTTTTCTTCACTGACTTGAGATGCCATCTTTATGGCATATTAAATTCACAAATCTGTGTGAACTTTCTGTTCTCTTTATTTAAACTCCAGTGCCCTATGTTATTGAAGGTATATAATATCTTTTAGGGCCATATTATTTTTTCCCCTAGAGGAATGTTCTCACATTATCTTTTACATATAAACTTAAGAATTTTATTGCCTAATTTTAAAAGTCCTGTTACTTTTATTTTTACCATTAAACATTTTGCTCCACTCCTCCACCAATCCAATCTGCAGATAATGCTTGGAGCTCTTCTCGGCTTTCAGTGAAGTGAAATGAAATGAAGTGAAAGTCGCTCAGTCGTGTCTGACTCTTTGCGACCCCATGGACTATACAGTCCATGGAATTCTCCAGGCCAGAAGACTGGAGTGGGTAGCCTTTCCCTTCTCCAGAAGACCTTCCCAATCCAGGGATTGAACCCAGGTCTCCCATACTGCAGGCAGATTCTTTACCAGCTGAGCCACAAGGGAAGCCCTGACCCAAAATATTTGTCGAGTAAATAAAGGAATAGATAAACCAATGGACTGATAATGAATGCAAATTTAGATTCCTGCAGGTTTATGGTAAGTTCAAAGCTCCCTTCCCTCACTCAAAAGGACAGGAGTTATGCCCCCTCAGGGGTCTCAGCCCTTCCCCTCCTCCCCCAAGCCTTCCTGGGGACCAAGTAACTTTTGCAGTTTGAGGGCATTCTCTTAGGGAAGGGCAAAAACTCTAATAATGTTTCCAATTTCCATTCTTGCCTTCTGCTTGCTAGCAATATGAGCTGGAAATCAGCAAGTAATCTCCAAAATCCAAAAAGGCCTTGGGACTCCACTAAGGGTGGGAGTGGTAAAAGATCAACTTGAAAAAAGGGCTTTGAAAAAAAGGATTTGAAAAAAGGGCTCATAGTAAACATTGAAAATACAGGAAGTTAGAAAACTCTTATCTGCTTTAACCTTTATTTTCTAGGATTTGTGTGAGAGTGTGTTTTAGCTATTTAAATAAATCCTACTCTCTTTTGCCCAAGCTTTCTAGGAAGAAGAGGCTGGAGAGGGCAGCCTAATCTCCGCAGGGATTATCTGTTTCGAAAGAATTATTGAGTCCAGACTAAGAAATGGGTGCTGAGAATGAATTTAAGAATTCCCTAGGTTGGTATTCCCTTGCATGAGGAACTGATGCTTTTGAAGTATGGTGTTGGAGAAGGTTCTTGAGAGTCCCTTGGACAGCACAGAGATCAAACCAGTCAATCCTAATGGAAATCAACCCTGAGTATTCATTGGAAGGACTGATGCCAAAGCTTAAGCTCCAATATGTGGGCATCTGATGGGAAGAACTGATTCATTGGAGAAGACCCTGATGCTGGGAAAGATCGAAGGGAGGACAAAGAAGGGGACAACAGAGGATGAGATGGTTGGATGGCATCACCAACTCCATGGACGTGAGTTTGAGCAAGCTCTGAGAGTTGGTGATGGGCAGGGAAGCCTGGTGTGCTGCAGTCTATGGGGTCACAGAGAGTCGGACAGGACTGAGTAACTGAGCTGAACTGAACTGAGGCTGGGTTTAACAGATACAAACTACTATGTATAAAAATAGATAACCCACAAGGGTCTGCTATATGTATAGCACAGGGAACTATAGTCAATATTACATAATAATCTATAAGGGAAAGAATCTGAAAAAGAATATGTGTGTGTATGTATTTAAATCACTCTTCTGTACACCTGAAACTCACACAATATTGTAAATTAACTATACTTCCATTAAAAAATTTTTTTTCCTAGCCTTATTTGGCTAAAATAAGGATAAGGAATAAAATAACAGAAATTTGTTCATTTGTTTATCTTTTTGAGAAAAAGCCTCTTCCAGGTACAGCCTAAATGAGCATTGGTGAATGTATTCACTTATTCATTCATTTAGATAGGGTCATCAGAAAGTCTTTTCTAAGACTGATATTTGAACAGAGACCTAAAGAACTGTGAAATGAAAATATCTCCTGACATATTAATAAACAAGAAAATAAATAATAAAAAAAGATGTCACAGCCGTCAGAGATTTCTGGCCTCCAAATGTGAATGAGGGCTCCCCAAACTGCAATCCACTGGGCACTGCTACCCCCGAGTTGATTGCTGAGGAGCTGGGGGAATGCATGCAGCAAGGTGAAAAAGAAAACAAGATTGGCCTCAGATAGCTGAAGTGCATATGAAAGGAATGAATTCAGTGAGCCCTGAGGCTTGCATCTTCCCATACAAAGAATGCTAAATTCCTTGATACCTGACCTTCGTTGTTCAGACAGCCCTGCTCCCTTTGTTGCAAACTCGTATATAGCCTGACTTCCACTCCTTCCTCCTTGGAGCAGTTTTCTCAAAACAACTGAGATACTATCTCTTGGGCTTAACATAAAATAACTCTCTGCTTACAGGTTGTGACTATATTTTTTAGTCAAAGAATATATATGTGTCTGTACATATAAATGTATTGTAAATCAAATATACTTCCATTAAAAAAATTTTCCTAAAAAAAAAAAAAAATTTCCTAGACTTATTTGGCTAAAATAAGGCTAGGGAATAAAATAACAGAAATGTGTTTGTTTATCTCTGTAAGCTAAATTCACCCATTCCAGTCTATTTTAGGTCACTGATTCCTAAAATGTCCACATTCACTCTTGCCATCTCCTGTTTGACCATTTCCAATTTGCCTTGATTCATGGACCTAACATTCAGGTTGCTATGCAATATTCCAGGTTCCTTTGCAGCCTCGGAATTTACTTCCATCACCAGTCACATCCACAACTGGGTGTTGTTTTTGCTTTGGCTCCAACTCTTCATTCTTTCTGGAGCTATTTCTCCACTGATCTCCAGTAGCATACTGGGCACCTACCGACCTGTGGAGTTCATCTTTGAGTGTCCTATATTTTGCCTTTTCATACTGTTCATGGGGTTCTCTAGGCAAGAACACTGAAGTGCTTTACCACTGGACCACGTTTTGTCAGAACTCTCCACCATGATGTTGTTAGGGCCTCACAAGAGCCATGAAAGGCTCAGCGAGATACAATAGGCCAATCAGGGAGGTCCTCCTCAGTGTCTGACCTGAGCCAATCAGGAAAACCCCACCCGCGCCAATCCGAATAGGGATGCGAGGTTTAAAAGTCCCCCTTCCCCCCACCCCCAGCTCCGCACGCTTTCGGTTTAGCCAATCAGTTATGCTGTTACAGGAACAAAGAACCGTCTGTATAAAAGTAGATGTGATTCAGCGCTCTGGGCTCTTGTCAGATTCCACTGCGCTGGATGAGACATGAGTCCTGGCTCGGGCTAGCAATAAAACCCCTTTATGCTTTTGCATTGCTGTGGACATCTTATTCTCTCAGTTTTGGGGACTTGGACTCTGGGCATAACAATGTGTGCACATGTAGACCTGTGCACATGTCGAGAAGACTCTGCACATGGACATCACCAGACGGTCAATGCCAAAATCAGATTGATCATATTCTTTTTAGCCCAAGATGGAGAAGCTCTATACAATCAGCAAAAATAAAACCAGGAGCTGACTGTGGCTCAGATCATGAATTCCTTACTGCCAAATTCAGACTTAAATTGAAGAAAGTAGGGAAAACCACTAGACCATGCAGGTATGACCTAAACCAAATTCCTTAAATCCCAAGCTGGATTTAAAAAAGGAAGAGGAACCAGAGATCAAATTGCCAACATCCACTGGATCATAGAAAAAGCAAGAGAATTCCAGAAAAACATTTGCTTCTGCTTTATTGACTATGCCAAAGCCTTTGACTGTGTGGATCACAACAAACTGTGGAAATTTGGGGGGAATACCAGACCACCTCACTTGCCTCCTGAGAAATCTGTATGCAGGTCAAGAAGCAATTTAGAACTAGACATGAAACTGTTAGGGGAAGCACACTGATTGAAACTGCCCACCCTGCCCAGGCACCATAGTAACCATTTGCATGAGCTGTTTTATGACAGGAGATCCTGATAAGGAATATGGAACTAATAAGCCACCACCAACCGGAAGAGTTCGGGAAAGGTCAAAAGGAGACACCGAGTGTCCGTCCACTTCCCAGAATCCCTCTTGCTAGCATCCATCTTGGCTGAGCGATGCATGCGCCACCAGGAAAGACTCTGAATTAGAATGATTAGCCAAAGACCACCAGGAAACTAATCCCATCACCATAAAGCCTGAGACTGTGAGCCACGCAGCAGAGCTGTTCTCCTGGGTTCCCTTACCCTACTGCTCTCCACCCGGTGCCTTTTTCTAATAAAATCTCTTGCTTTGTCAGGAGACATGTCTCCTTGGACAATTCATTTCTGAGTGTTAGACAAGAGCCCAGTTTCGGGCCCTGGAAGGGGTCCCTCTTCCTGCAACAAAACTACAGACTGGTTCCAAATTGGGGAAAGAGTACATCAAGGCAGTATATTGTCACCCTGCTTATTTAACTTATACGCAGAGTTCAATTCAGTTGCTCAGTCGTGCCGACTCTTTGAGACCCCATGAACCACAGCACGCCAGGTCTCCCTGTCCATCACCAACTCCCAGAGTTCACTCAAACTCATGTCCATTGAGTCAGTGATGCCATCCAGCCATCTCATCCTCTGTCGTCCCCTTTTCCTCCTGCCCCCAATCCCTCCCAGCATCAGAGTCTTTTTTAATGAGTCAACTCTTCACATGAGGTGGCCAAAGTATTGGAGTTTCAGCTTTAGCATCAGTCCTTCCAAAGAACACCCAGGGCTGATTCCCTTTAGAATGTACTGGTTGGATGGCCTTGCAGTCCAAGGGACTCTCAAGAGTCTTCTCCAACACCACACTTCAAAAGCATCAATTCTTCGGTGCTCAGCTTTCCTCACAGTCCAACTCTCGCATACATACATGACCACTGGAAAAAACGTAGCCTCGACTAGACGGACCTTTAGTTGGCAAACTAATGTCTCTACTTTTCAATATGCTATTAGGTTGTTCATAACTTTTCTCCCAAGGAGTAAGCGCCTTTTAATTTCATGGCTGCAGTCACCATCTGCAGTGGTTTTGGAGCCCCCCAAAATAAAGTCTGATACTGTTTCCACTGTTTCCCCATCTATTTCCCATGAAGTGATGGGGCTAGAGGCCATGATCTTCGTTTTCTGAATGTTGAGTTTAAGCCAACTTTTTCACTCTCCTCTTTCACTTTCATCAAGAGGCTTTTTAGCTCTTCTTCACTTTTTGCCATAAGGGTGGTGTCATCTGCATATCTGAGGTTACTGCTATTTCTCCCAGCAATCTTGATTCCAGCCTGTGCTTCATCCAGCCCGGCAATTCGCATGATGTACTCTGCATATAAGTTAAATAAGCAGGGTGACAATATACACCCCTGACGGACTCCTTTTCCTATTTGGAACCAGTCTGTTGTTCCATGTCCAGTTCTAACTGTTGCTTCCTGACCTGCATATAGTTTTCTCAAGAGGCAGGTCAGGTGGTCTGGTATTCCCATCTCTTTCAGAATTTTCCACAGTTTATTGTGATCCACACAGTCAAAGGCTTTGGCATAGTCAATAAAGCAGAAATAGATGTTTTTCTGGAACTCTCTTGCTTTTTCCATGATCCAGCGGATGTTGGCAATTTGATCTCTGGTTCCTTTGCCTTTTCTAAAACCAGCTTGAACATCTGGAAGTTCACCATTCACGTATTGCTGAAGCCTGGCTTGGAGAATTTTGAGCATTACTTTACTAGCGTGTGAGATGAGTGCAATTGTGCAGTAGTTTGAGCATTCTTTGGCATTGCCTTTCTCTGAGATTGGCAGAGTACATCATGTGAAATGCTGGGCTGGATGAAGCACAAGCTGGAATCAAAATTGCTGGGAGAAATATCAATAACCTCACATATGCAGATGACACCACCCTTATGGCAGAAGGCAAAGAACCAAAGAGCCTCTTGATGAAAGTGAAAGAGGAGAGTGAAAGAGTTGAATTGAAACTCATCATTCAAAAAACTAAGATCATGGCATCCATTCCCATCACATCTTGGCAAATAGATGGGGAAACAATGGAAACAGTGAGAGACTTTGTTTTTTGGATTCCAAAATCACTGCAGATGGTGACTGCAGTCATGAAATAAAAAGACGCTTACTCCTTGGGAGAAAAGCTATGACCAACCTAGACAGTATATTAAAAAGCAGAGACATTACTTTGCCAACAAAGGTCCATCCAGTCAAAGCTACAGTTTTTCCAGTGGTCATGTATGGATGTGAGAGTTGGACTGTAAAGAAAGCTGAGTGCCAAAGAATTGATGCTTTTGGACTGTGGTATTGGAGAAAACTCTTGCGTGTCCCTTGGACTGCAAGAGATCCAACCAGTCCATCCTAAAGGAGACCAGTCCTGAATATTCATTGAAAAGACTGATACTGAAACTGAAGCCTGATACTTTGGGCACATGATGCAAAGAATTGACTCATTGGGAAAGACCCTGATGCTGGGAAAGTTTGAAGGCTGGAGGAAAAGGGGATGACAGAGGATGAGATGGTTGGATGGCATCACCGCCTCCATGGACATGAGTTAAAGTAAGCTCCGGGAGTTGGTGATGGACAGGGAAGCCAAGCCTGGTGTGATGCAGTCCATTGGGTAGCAAAGAACTGGACCCGACTGAGTGACTGAACTGACTGACTGACTGATCTTTTTGAGAAAAAGCCTCTTCCAGGTACAGCCTAAATGGGCATTGGTGAATGTATTCACTTATTCATTCATTTAGATGAGTTTATCAGGGGAGTCTTAAGACTGATATTTGAACAGAGACCTAGTGAAATCAAAAGAACAAGCCAATTTAAAGTCTAAAGGAAGAGGTTCCAAGACAGAAAGGGTGAGTGTAGAAGCCCCCAGATGGTAGCATGCATGGCATAGTCTAGGAACGCCCGATCCCAGTATGGCTGGAGCCCATTGAGTCAGGCTGCGTGTGGCAGAGACAGGGCAGCTGGGTAGGGAGTAAGGGGGAGAGAGGGACAGAGTCCCCAGGAGCAGATTCCTCCTGACAGCCGTTCATCCTCCTCTTATCCTTTGGATGAGAATCTACCAGCCAGGTGGAAGTTATCAAACCCAGTGAAACTGAGCTGAAGCAGGGGTCACCCTGGGGTGGCTACTTGAAGGGGAAGGAGACAGAGGGATGTTGTGAATGGGGGGTAGGGACAACACAGACCCCTTAATCACAGGTACAGAGCATCTGTCTAGCTTTCTGTTTATACTTTTGGCTTCACACTTATCAGGGAGCTTTTATCTGAAGGATTAGACCAATGCATTCTGAATTTGGTGGTTATTCCACGGGGAGAGAAACTTTCTCTACTCTCTTAAGTTCCTTAACTATGACATGCTAATTAAACTGATAAAAGATGGGTTAACAGGAAAAAAGAGTTTGTTTCATATGCATAAGAGTAGCTGGTGCCTTAAATGCTTAAAAGTTTATATACCTAACTTAGTAGGGAGGGTGAGAGAAGGCTTTTATGGGAAAAGCCTAATAGATTTCTTGAGGGAAGCCCAGTGGGTTTTTAGGAGAACAGGTGAGAGATAAGAAGGTTTGTGGTAATGCTTGTCTACATGGAGATCCACAGTATTTCTGTCTTCTTAAGGGTCATTAAGTGGATTTATGGTATCCTCATTGCCTAGAAATTCCTGCTTTTAGCCAGATAAGGAAAGCTGGGGAAAGGTTTTTTCCTGCATCTGTTGAGTTTCAGATGTCTTCAGCTTAAAGTCACCTTTATATCCAGAGGGGATCCCTGCGTTTTCTAATGTATATCTCGTGGCATCTTGCACCTGTTGTTCAAAAAAGAAAAGTACACACATGATGGACAGATAAAACCAGTGCTCTTTGATTAGAGAGCTGAGCAGAGAATACTTGCATTTCTATGTCCTCCCAGGACTGCTGGAGAAGGAAATGGCAACCCACTCCAGTATTCTGGCCTGGAGAATTCCACAGACAGAGGAGCCTGGTGGGCAGCGGTCCATGGGATCACATAGAGTCGGACACGACTGAGTGACTAACATTTCCCAGGACTGGAATCTGAGCTCCCAGGACTCACCCTTGAAGCGGAGAAGCAGATGACCTGCCCCTTAGCCTGCAGGGGAGCTTTTAACTCATAGATCCCACCTCAGCTCAGTGGCTACAGCCCCTCTCACAGCACCAGGCAGCCTCCTGGGCACTGGTTCCCCCACAGGACCACCAGCAAGGCCCAGGGCTACAGATGACTTCCTCTTCCTCTCTTCCTACAGCCCTCATCACCCCACCCCCTACTCCCTGCCCCCACGCCTAAATCCTGGCCTTTTTGTTTTCATTTCTTTTTGGCTGCTCTAGGTCTTTGTTGCTGCTCGTGGGCTTTCTCCTGTTGAGGTGAGGATGCAGGGCTGCTCTCCAGTTGCAGTGCTCAGGCTTCTCATTGTGGTGGCTTCTCTTGTTGTGAAGCAGCGGCTCATCTAATATGACTGGTGTCCTTTGAAGAAGAGGCACTTAGGACCCAGACACAAAAAGGAAAGACGAGGAAAAGACAGGGTCCATCTGCAAGTCAGGAAGAGAGGCCTCAGAAGAAAGCAACCCTGGGACTGGCAGCCTCCCAAACTGTGAGATTGGACAGCAAGGAGATCCAGTCCATCCATCCTAAAGGAGATCAGTCCTGGGTGTTCATTGGAAGGACTGATGCTGAAGCTCCAATACTTTGGCCACCTGATGCGAAGAGCTGCCTCATTGGAAAAGACCTGATGCTGGTATTGCAAGAAAGGGAACCCCTTCCAGGGCCCGAAGGTAGGCTTTTGTCTAATACTCAGAAATGGATTGTCCAAGGAGACACATGTGCTGCCAAAGCAAGAGGTTTTATTAGTAAGGGCTCCTGGGCAGAGAGCATTAGGGTAAGGGAACCCAGGAGAACTGCTCTGCCACCTGGCTGACTCTTGGATTTTCTGGTGATGGGATTAGTTTCTGGTTGTCTTTAGCCAATCATTCTGACTCAGAGTCCTTCCTGGTGGTGCACATCTTGTTCAGCCAGGATGGATGCTAGTAAGGATTCTGGGAGGTGGTTGGACATGTGGTGTCTCCTTTTAATCTTTCCTGAACTCTTCCTGTTCGTGGTAGCTTATTAGTTCAGAGTTCCTTACCAGGACCTCCCGTCATAAAACAACTCATGCAAATGGTTACTGTGGTGTCTGGCCAGGGTGGGCAGTTTCCGTCAATGTGCTTCCCCTAACACTGGGAAAGATAGAAGGCAGGAGAAAGGAATGACAGAGGATGAGATGGTTGGATGTCATCACTGACTCAGTGGACATTATTTTGAGCAAGTTCCAGGAGACAGTGAAGGACAGGGAAGCCTGGCATGCTGCAGTCCATGGGGTTGCAGAGTTGGACATGACTTAGCAACTAAATAACAACAACAGTGAAATGATAAATTTACATTGTTTAAGTTGCCTAGTCTGTGGTACTTTGTTATGGTAGCCCTAGCAAATGCAGGCCCCTACATACCCCTCCAGCGCCACCGTCTCTACAAAACTCCCTTTTGTCAGTTTCTAGAACTTGCCTTGCTCCCTCCTACCATGTACCATGTACAAAAGCTGTACCAAGCCATTCCCAACCTTCTCTCTCCTGCTCATTCCCACCACTGAGGTGCAATACTAACTTTCCCAGCATCCCTTGCAGTAAGTGATGGCCATATGATTGTTCATGCATGCTTAGTTGCTCAGTCGTGTCTGACTCTGTGACTCCATGGGCTGTAGCCCGCCAGTTCCTCTGTTCACGGGATTTCCCAGGTAAGAACCCTGGAGTGGGTTATCATTTCCTCCTCTAGGGTGGATTTTCCTGACCCAGGGATCAAACCCACATCTCCTGCATTTCCTGCATTGGCAGGCAGATTCTTTACCACTGAGCCACCTGGGAAGCCCAGTCATATGACCAGCTCTGACCAATGAGTTGTGAGGGGAAGGATGTGAGCAGGCCTGTTGCAAAGATGTCCTGGGTTTTCTGGAGAAGTGACAGCCTTCTGTTTGGTCTTCTCTGCCTCCTGGCTTTGAAAACCATCCTGATGTTTAGAGCTAGACCGACAAGAGACCCAGCTGGAGCACAAGAAGATGGTGGAACAGAGAGCAGAAAAGCCTAAAAGACAGACTGCAGCAGCTGGCCCAGTGCCAGCAGACACCAACTCCATATTTCCTGTTGTGGGAAAAAATAAAATGATTTAAGCCACTGGCAGTCAGATATTCCATTTCTAATCAATGTATGATGTGAGGCTTTGCACATGCTGTTCCCTGTTTCTGGAATGTTAGTCCCTCCTCTCCCCAGCCTCAGTTCAAGTATCACTTTCTTGGGGAAATGTTCTGTAAGCTCCTGACCAAGTCCAACCCCTCTGATCCACTCTCCCCCTCCAATTCCCTGTCCTTCATAACACCCATTATAATGGCAACAGTATGTGTGTTTGTATGCAATTATTTGAATGTCTGTCTTACCTCCAAAATCTCTTGAGAGCATGACTGTATTTATATTTGTTTACTGTTGTACCTCCAGTATCTATCGCTCAGTATGTGTAGAATGAATGAATGAAAGTCAACAGGCGCAAATCCAGGGCATGCATTCATTCAAACTAGAGTGGTGTGAGGCACATCATTGCCATTCATGAATATGTGTCTAATGAGTAAATGAATGGGAGAAACAAAGGCCAAAAGAAACAGCACCTGTTTTCAAGGAGTTTAGAACTGACCCCAAAGCAGGACGTTTTACTGGGAATGTGCAGCCCTAGAGGCACCTGCAAGGTGCTTCAGGAGTCAGAGGGGCAGCCTTGGTGCCAGACTGCTGAGAGCAGGGTAGGCAGTGGCGGATGCTGCCTGGGCTGAGTTTTGAGTGAACTGAGTCAGGTGGCAAACACACGGGAGCGGAGCAGGGATGAGCTGGTGGAAGAGGAAGCTGCGGGGAGTTCCGCATTCACTTTTGGAGGCTGCAGCCAGCTTGCGGGGAGGTGGGAAGGACACGGAGGGGTTGGACATGGTCCTGCAGGCAGTGGGGAGCCCCGCACCCCGGAGCCTGGCACTGGTGGACAGGTCACAGTCTAGCAGTGGGAGAAACGGGCCTCTGAGAGCTGCACCTGTTAACATTCGCAGTGGGTACCCACCCTTTTAATTGAATGGTTCTGAGTCCCAGGCAAGTTTTCACCATGCAAGCTGTCCCAGAAAACAGATTAACCCTGTTACTGAGGGAAACAGGGCTTGACCGTTCGTCAGGGACTCTGGACTTGCCCTGCAGTTTCTCTTCCCCAGGCCAGACCAGAAAGCTGGGTCTCTTTAAAATCCGCAGGCACCATGCTGACTCCAGTTTTCCATGCATTCACCCTCAGGGGTTATCTCCTACCTTAAAAAAAAAAATCCCTACTATATATATAAAGTAGATAACTGACAAAGACCTTCTATATAACACTGGGAACTATACTGAATATTTTGTAACAACCTATAAGGGAAAAGAGTCTGAAGAAAAAATAGATACATTTATGTACAACTGAGTCACTTTGCTGTATACCTGAAACTAACATAATACTGTAAATCAACTACTCTTCAATAATATTAATAGATATCTCTCCTACTTGAAAAAAATCCCAGATATCTTTTGTATGTTTGTTTGTTTTAATATTTATTTATTTTATTTGGCTACGTGGGATCTTACTTGTGGCATGTGGGGTCTTTAGCTGTGGCATGTGAACTCTTAGTTGCAGCATTAGGGATGGAACTCAGGACCTTGCACTGGGAGCTTGGAGTCTTAGGTAATGGACCACCTGGGAAGTTCTCCTTCTCTGCTGTTTATACCCAGGCCTTTCCAGCCCCCATAATTGCTGTGCCTCCAGCCACTGCTCTCTTAGAGCCCATTCTCTGACCACAGCCTGTATCTCCCCTTCAGAAGTCTCAGTCCTGGGGTTTCAGGGACAATAACCTTGTGAGCCTGCCCCCCCGCCCCGCTCCTCACAAAAATGCCATTTGTCATAAAATCTTCTTGCTGTGTGATCAGTTACTGCTGTTTAGTTGTGTCTGACTCTTTTGCAACCCCATAGTCTAAAGCCCACCAGGCTTTTCTGGCCATGGGATTTTCCAGGCAAGAATACTGGAGTGGGTTGCCATTTTTTTCTCTACTACTTATCAGATCCTCCCCTAAATCAATGAAAGGCTGCAGTCTTTAAATAGAAAGCTGTCTGATTCCTTTTGATAATACTCTGGTAGAGAGGATTCTGGTTCCAATACTGCATTTGAATTGCAAAAATGTGTGGTGTGACCCTAGTGTCAGTTGACAGATGAATGGATAAAACAGAATGTGTTTTACAATCCCTGGCAGTCCAGTGGTTAGGACTCTGCACTTTGACTGCTGGGGGCACCAGTTCCATTCCTGGTCTGGGAACTAATACGATGGAGCGAATATGATTCAGCTTTATTTTTTAAAATATTCATTTATTTACTTGGTGACATTGGGTCTTAGTTGCAGCCCTTGGCCTCTCTAGCTGCGGCTTTCAGGTTCAGTAGCTCCCCGGCGTGTGGGATCTTAGTTTCCCGACCAGGGATCGAACCCACATCCCCTGCATTGCAAGGCAGATTCTTAACCACTGGACCACACGGAAGTCCCTGATTCAGCTTTAAAATAGGATGAAATTCTGACAAATCTCCAACATGAATATACATTGACATTATGATAAGTGAAATGAACCAGTCACAAAAGGACAAATACTGCATGATTCCATGTATATGAGCTACCTAGACTACTCAGATTCATACAGACAGAGTGGAGAACAGAGGCTGTAGGGCCTGGGGAAGGGAGGAGAGGGGAACTGGGAGAATGGGTACCAGTTTTCAGTTGAGGATGGTGAACAGGTTCGGGGATGAAGGATGATCATGGCTCCACCGCAGTGTGAATATGTCCACCACTGGGAGCTCTAAGCTCAGGAATGGCCAAGATGCTGGTTTTATAGTCTGTGCAATTTTAAGTATTTTTAAAATGTTATTTTTGTTTATTACTTTTGGGTGTGCTGAGTCTTTGTTGTTCGGCTGGCTTTTCTCTAGTTGAGGAAAGCAGAGGCTTCTCATCGCGGTGGCTTGTTGCGGAGCCAGGGCTCTAGGGCACTCGGGCTTCAGTAGCTGCGGCAAGTGGGCTCAGTAGTTGCGACTCCTGGCCCAGGCCCAGTAGTTGCGGTGCATGTGCGATCTTTCCGGCCCAGGGATCGAACCCACGTCTCCTGCATCGGCAGGAGGATTCTTTACCACTGAGTCACCAGGGAAGGCCCTGTTTTGTGTAATTTAATACATTTAGAACTTAAAAACTATGAATGGGTTTAGGAGTATTTGGAACAGACAGCACACACAGTTGCACGCCTGTTCTGTGCAAAGCCCTGTGTAAGTCAGACTTGCACAGGAGCCCGGTGTGCTCACCCAGAAGACAGACTTCACTGCAGAGAGGATGCAGCCGGTGCACCTCAGGCAGCTACGAAACACGGAGGTGCAGGAGCTATAAATAGCTGCTAAGAATGGCTGAGGCATGCCCTGACTTCCAGATCAGCTCAGCTGTTCACTGCCTGGGAGATGCCAGCACTCACTGCCTGTACACTGCCTGGGAGACACTCCTGTTTCCTCCTCCTCATGCCCCTACCTGTCCTGCCATGGTCCCCAGGTCCCCCTCCCTCTTGCATCTTCCCATTGGCCCCATTACCTGAAAACCCTGGGGTCTTGCCCTGACCGGGCTTCCAGGCCACTTTTCTGGGTTGCAGCTGCAGGCGTTGCAGCAGACAGTCAAGTCTGGGGTCAGAAGGGACCTCTTCACCTACTTTACAGGTGGTGAGACAGAGGGGCAGGAGGTGAGGAGCTGTCCCCCCAGTTCCACAGTCACCTGGAGGCAGAGCTGTGGGAAGATGCTTTCTGCCTCCCTCCTTCCAAACTTCACTGTCCCTTGGGTGCCAGGGCCTCCCCAGGGGACAGGCCAGGATCTGGAACGGTGGCTGAAAGTAATCACTTTCCTTCCCCAGGAGAGGCTAGGACACTCAGTTTGCCAGTGAGAAGTCCATCTATTCCCCCGACCCCAGCCCCAGACTAGCACACAAATGTCTATGCATGCTGCGTGCTCAGTCGTGTCCGACTCTTCGGGCCCCACGGACTGTAGCCCGCCAGGCTCCTCTGCCCATGGGATTTTCCAGGCAAGAGCACTGGAGGGGTTGCCATTTCCTCCTCCAGGGGGCCTTCCCGACTCCTGGGTCAAACCTCTTGAGGCGCCTGCATTTGCAGGTGGATTCTTCACTGCTAGCGCCACCTGTCCCTTTTGAATCGAAGACAGTTGAGAATGAACAGATGCGGGCAGCGTTCTCTGCCCTTCTGCCCCCTCTCCCCCTAAAAGCAGGGCATGCATTTCCTTTGTGAACTTTCTAGGACGAAGGTGCCACTCTCGTTCCGGAGACGGAAGGTCAGCGTGGACATGAGTGTGCACAACCAGCTCTTATACCAGAGCCCCATCTCTCACCAGTCTCCGGCATGCCTTTCCCAGCCATTTCTCTACAGTTTATCGTCCCTCGAAGCCCAAGCCTTGTTTCGTTTGTTACAATGGCTTATGAACCCCTGAGTCTCACCATTTCTCTGATTTTCACTTACTTTCTGTGAACTTCCATGCACATAAATATCAACAAAAACTGAGTGCCTTTTATCCTGTCAATCTGCCTTTTGCAAGTTTAATTCACAGGCCGTAAGAGTGTAGAGAAAGTTTTTCCTCCAACAAAACACACACCCAGACACCCATATCAAGAAGTAGAATATTATCAGGTTTGAAAAGTCCAGTCCTGTGTGCCTTGGGTTTTTCCTTTTCTTTCAGGTGCTCTGGCTTAGCTGCTCTGAGGCATGCGGGATCTTCCCGGACCAGGGATAGAACCCATGTCTCCTGCATTGGCAAGCGGATTCTTTACCATTAAACCACCAGCGAAGCCTGTTATTTTTTTAATTAATTTATATTGGAGTGTATTAATAGTTAGTTTACAATGTTGTGTTAAAATCAGGTGTACAGCAAAGTGAATCAGTTATACATAGACATCTATTCCTTCTTTTAAAGATTCTTTTCCCATATAGGCCATTACAGAGTATTGAGTAGACTTCCTATTTTTTTGAAGCTGTCTTTAAAAAAATATTTATTTAGTGATGGATCTCTCTCTCTTTTTAAAAATAATATTCATTTATTTGGCTGTGCTGGGTATTAGTCGCCCTGTGGACTATTCTCTAGTTGCTGAAAGTAGGGCCGCTCTCTAACTGCAGCGCTTGGGCTTCTCATTGCCATGGCATCTCTTGTTTTGGAGTGCAGGCTCTGGAGCGTTTGGGCATCAGCAGTTGTGGTGCACAGGCTTAGTTGCCGCATGGATGTGGGGTCTTCCTGGACTGGGGATCGAACCCACGTCTCCTGCACTGGCAAGTGGATTCCTTACCACTGGGCCACCAAGGAAGCCTGGCTGTGCTGGATCTTAGCCTGGCACGCAGGCTCTAGTTCTCTTACCAGGGACTGAACTGGACGTCCCCTACATTGGGAGCGCTGAGTCGTAGCCACTGGACCACCAGGGAAGCTCCTAGCTACCTATTTTACATTTAGTAGCAGGCATGTGTCAATTCCAAGCTCCGGTTTATCCCCTCTCCATCCTGTGTGCCTCTTGTGTAACACATCCTGATCCTAAGCAACTCATTCTCCTGAATCTTGTATTAATCTTTCCTTTGGTTTTCTTTACATTTGTTTTTACCTACACATGGATTCCTAAACAGCACATTACTAGGTTTGCCTGTTTTAAAATTCTGTTTAAGTGGAATCTAACTCGTATCCTCTGTTTCTTGCTGCTTTATCTTGTGTTTGTGAGATTACTCTATATTGAGGCACGTGGCATAGCTTATAGGTTTTTCAGTGTTGCATTTGAGGGCTTCCCTGGTAGCTCAGACGATAAAGTGTCTGCCTGCAATGTGAGAGACCTGGGTTCGATCCCTGGATTGGGAAGATCTTCTGGAGAAGGGAAAGGCTGCCCGCTCCAGTCTTCCAGCCTGGAGAATCCCATGGACCGTATAGTTCATGGGGTTGCAAAGAGCTGGACACAGCTGAGCGACTTTCACTCTCTCTGTAGCATAGTGTCCCATTGCAGGGCCAGCCCATTTTACAGCTGATGAACATTTCATTGCCTCCAGTTTTTGGCTATTACAAAGGATGCTGCTCTGAATATTCCCGTGCCGGTCTTTTGATGCACACATGCACGTGTTTTGTTGGGTGTATGCTTAGGGGTGGGCTTCCCGGGTGGCTCAGTGGTAAAGAATCTGCCTGCCACTGCAGGAGTCGTGGGTTCAGTCCTGGGTCTGCAAGATCCCCTGGAGAAGAAAATGGCAACCCATTCCAGTACTCTTGTCTGGAAATCCCATGGACAGAGGAACTTGGTGGGCCTGTGTTTGGAAGCCTGTATTTGGAAGGAATGGGTTAGCTTCTCTAAAGGGAGACCTCCAGATCTGCTCAGAGGACTGAAATTCCATGCAGCAACATACATGGATTTAAAGATTATCGTAAATGAAGTAAGTCAGACAGAGAAAGACAAATGCCATGTCATATGTTAAGGCATATATGTGGCATCTAGGAAAATGGTACAGATGAACATATTTGCAGGGCAGGAATAGAGACAGACGCAGAGGACGGGCCTGTGGACACAGGTGGGGAAGGGGAGGGTGGGACGAACTGGGAGATGAGGATCGACATGTATACACTGTGTTTTTCCTGTGCTTAGCAGATTCTTTGCAACCCCGTGGACTGTACACCACCAGACACCTCTGTCCATGGGGATTCTCCAGGCAAGAATACTGGAGTGGGTTCATATATACATTATCACGTGTAAAATAGACAGCTAGTGGGAAGCCGCTGTGTAACCCAGGGAGCCCAGCCCAGTGTTCTGTGACAACCTGAAGGGGTGGGATAGGGGTGTGGGAGGGAGGCGATACAGATACACTTATGGCTGATTTCCATTGTGCAGCAGAAACTAACACAGTACTGTAAAGCAATTATGCTCCAATAAAAAATATAAAACAGTGAGGGCCTGTGGAAGTGTGGGGTGCGGCCCGGGACAGATTGTTCGAGCTGGTTCAGGTTTTATTTCAGGGCCAAGATTCAGTGAACTATTTGAAGTCTGGATCCAGCCAGCTGATGAGTCTCTGGGAGGAGGATCCCTCCGGGAGATACTGCTGGGAGTTTGGTGTGCAGAACACGAAGTAAAGCAGGGAGCGAAGGGTCAGAGGAGATGATGCTATTAGCTGCTGTAGGGAAAATATGCTTCTCTTTCTCTCTTTTTAAGTATTTTTTTGGCCTCTTTGCCCAGCTTGTGGCTTGTGTGTTCTTAGTTCCCCTACCAGGGGTTGAACCTAGGTCCTCTGCAGTGGAAATGCCGAGTCCTAACCATTGGCCCACCAAGGAATCCTGAAAACAAGCCTAGTGAGCAGCATATGAGGGAATTGTTAGTGAGACTTTGTGGCATTTATGTTATTGACATAGCCACCCCACTACCAGAGCCAAACACTAAGAAGGTGGAGGAGGGGCTCTCTCTCCTGATGGTGGGGTGTGAGTGGTGCTGTTTCTAATTTCTGCAGCCCCTTGGGTCCTGCAACCTGGAGTGGCTGCAGGCTCAGCTTACCCATACACCGAGCTTACTCTCCTTTGTCCTCCAATGGCTGGTGTCGTCTTTTACTTTAATTGAAATATAGTTCACATACTACAAAGTTCACTTTTTTTTTTTGGTCTTATTTATTTTAAATGAAACAAAGATGAATCTTTTTAATGATTAAAGTGTACCCTCCGGGGACTTCCCTAGTGGTCCAGTGGTTAAGACTTTGCACTTTGAATGCAGGGGGCACACGTTCCATCCTTGCTCGGGGAACTAAGACCCTTCAGGCTGCAAGCTGCAACCTAACAATAAATAAATAATAAAAGTAAGGGTACAATCCGGTGGTTTGTAATATAGTCGCAAAGTTGCTGCAACTGTATTAGTTGTGTAACCATCACCACTGTCTAATTCCAGAACATTCTCTCATCACTTCAAGAGCACGCCCCTCTCTTCAGCTGCTGTGGGCAGCAGCTTGGGTGATGCTGCAGTGGAGGAGCAGGGCTTCAGGAGGGCTCAGATCCTTTCCCACACTCGACTTCAAGTGAGGAGGTTTCAGGGCTGCCCTGAAAGTCGTCGGCGTCTGTACAGGGCACCCAGGCAAGCTGTGGGGCCTCAGACTTTGGCAGGTGTGGGTGCTGGGAAGCTGCTTGGCGAGGCAGGCATGATGGAGACCAGGGTGGGATGGCAACGTCCTGGGGGGGGGGTGACATTCAGGACAGACCCCGCCCATTCCCACNNCCGCACCAATGACACCTTCCCCCCTCCCCCAGCACTGGTCTCAGCTCTGGAATCCACAGTTGTGGGGTTATAGCTTAAGAGTCAGCGGTTGAACATGCCTTGTGGGGGTGACTCCCCAAACAGTCATCACCACAGCCTGATTCTCTGAGAGAGCTTATCTCTGGGCCGAGGGAAGGTGGAGCTCTGAGGCTGAGAAAGGAAGGAGGAGGGACTGCCTTCTAGGAAGCAGAGGAAGGAGGCAAGATCAAGGGTTAGCAAGCCCAGCGTGGTCTGCTGGGCCATGCAGACCGCATGCGCTTGGTCTTGTCCTCAGCCTCCGTTTGTCATCCCCACACCTCTGAGGAAGGCATTAAAGGGCCCCTTCCCCATCTCCTGGATCAGTCCTGCAATGGTAAGAACTCAAAGTTTTAAGAAGAACATATATTACTTTCCTGGGCTTCCCAGGTAGCTCAGTGGTAAAGAATCTATCTGCCTGGCAGCAGGAGACACAGGTTCCATCCCTGAGTCAGGAAGATCCCCCGGAGAAGGAAATGGCAACCCAGCCCAGTATTCTTGCCTGGAAAATCCCATGGACAGAGGAGCTCAGTGGGCTACAGTTCATGGGGTCGCAAAACAGTCAGACACAGCTTAGCGACTAAACATTAACAACAACAGTATTTCTTTCCCACGTAGTCTTAGAAAGTGTTCTCAGGATCAGTCTCTGGAGAGTGAAAGGGAACAACTGCATAGAGGAAGAAGTCGGTGCTGATCCTGTGGAAATACTGTGTGGATGATACATGTGTGTGCTCGGTCATGTCTGACTCTTTGCAGTTCTATGGACTGTAGCTGGCCAGGCTCTTTTGTCCATGGAATTTTCCAGTCAAGAATACTGGAGTGGGTTGCTATTTCCTTCTCCAGGGAATCTTCCCCACCCAGGGATCAAACCTGCATCTCTTGCGTCTCCTGCAGGCGGACTCTTTGCCACGGCAACGCCTGGGAAGCCCTCGGATAAGGTATTTGTTGTTGTTCAGTGGCTCAGTAATGTTTGACTGTTTGTGACCCCAGGGACGGTAGCCCACCAGGCTCCTCTGTCCATGGGATTTCCCAGGCAAGAATACTGGAGTGGGTTGCCATTTCCTTATCCAGGGGATCTTCCCAACTCAGGGATTGAACCCAGGTCTTCTGCATTAGCAGGCGGATTCTTTACCACTGAGGTTAATTTAATTGCATGGAATATAAATGCATTGCAAAGTTATTGCTACGGGCTTTTTAATTGTTTTTCTAAGACAGCAGGCACATGACATAAAATCTGATAGTTTTTAATCATTTTTAAGTTTACAGTTCAGCAGCGTTAAGTACATTCACATCGTTGTGCAATCACCTGCTTTCTGTTTTTAAAGAGCAACATTTTGACGTGTACGACAGAGTCCGTCCCCCTCAGTATGGCAGGGCCCTTACCCTCCCCATACCCCCAGAAGGCAAATGTCCCCATCTCGAGAGAGGGGGCTTTCGACAGCCCTCTGCTTCCACAGCTTCACCTCCACACAAAGTGAGGCTTGACCGGCCTTGCGGGGCCGTTTGGGTGGACAGAACCGAGCATGCGGAGCCCAAGGACCCCACGGATCCCACGGTGCTGGGGGACACTGACCCCTGACCCTGTGAGTCACCCTAGCTTGGCTAACCCTGGCTTGGCCTTGGCAGGGCTGCGTGCCACCTCAGCTCCCGCCCAGAGCTTTCCCAGGCTGGATAAACCAGGGCAGAGAGGGGAGAAAAGCGTCCTCAGCCTGGGAACCACTGGGGCTCCGGTCACTCAGGGCAGCTGTTCCTGCCCTTCTCAGGACCCACGTCAGCTGCCCCCTGGCTTGTCAGGTGCGCTGCCACCCAGAGCCCCTTCGGATAAGAAGCCCTTTCACACCTGTCCAGGGGCCACGAGAGCAAAGGGTGGGTCCGCCTGAATCTGCCAGAAAAACAACTCGGCCCACATTCTGCCCGTGCAGGTCAGGGAATTAGCTCCGTGGTGGGAAGGACAACCTGTGGTGAGGTTTGGTTGCAGGACTACTGAACCGTGGGCTCTCAGAATTATGGTCAGGCGAGGAGGGGTGAAGGCTGAGGGCAAGGAGAGTCAGAGGGCCAGGTAGGGAGCCCAGCGTTGATCAAAGGTGAGACGGCTCCCTGGCCCGGTGTCAGGGAGGTTGGCAGCAGGCCTCTGCTCACTGTAGCCTGGAAGAAGTTACAGGCTGGCGGCGCAACCCCATGCAACAGCTGGGTGGGGGTGAGGCGTGGCTGCTGGACAAGCCAGGGAGGGAAGTTAATCGGCCTCGACAGGCGCCAGCAGTTAAACGGCCCTTCTCACCTGCCTATTGCTCTCCTTACTCACCTTTGCTCGGCCAGGAATCTCCCCTTCCTCCCCTGCCTGTTCTAGCCCGTCCCAAGCAGCCAAGTCTGAACTCTCAGTTCATGTCAACCCCCCTGAACTCTGAGCTGAGGCTCCAGCTTCCGCCTGCCTTGCCCTCCTCTGAGTTCACTCCCGCAGCCATCTCGCCTCAGGATTTTTTCGGGGGTCTAACCTGTACCACAGTGGGTTTGCTTTTAAGCCTAAGCAAGGTGATTAATGTGCATGCTGTTGTGTCCGACTCTTTGCGACCCCATGGACTGTAGCCCATCAGGCTCCTCTGTCTTTGGGGTTCTCCAGGCAGGAATACTGGAGTGGGTTGCCATTTCCTTCTCCAGGGGATCTTCCCGACCCAGGGATTGAACCCGGGTCTCCTGCATTGACAGGTGGATTATTTACCACTGCACCCCCCCCAAAAAAAAACACAACCTGAATTTACCAGGTTTGTGGACTCTTGTAAGCTTTCGTCAATATTTTTGTTCTTTAAAGCATTTCAGCTCTTATGTAATACTGAACTTGGGCCATGCGTGCAAAAGTCTTGATTTCAAAACTTGGCCCTAAGATTACTCTCTGTCAGTGAAACTTACAGGATAATTTACATATTAGGGAGGAGACTGGGTCACCTAAAGAAGTGAATCATCTAAGACAGAGACCTGTAAGTACTTGAAGATTTCTGGGAAACTTGCAGCCAATCAAGGGCTCTAGGGCTTTAGTCCCAGATAAGTCAAGGTGGAATTCAGGAATCTCTACTTCATATCCCAGGTGGATTTGATGCAGGTGATGCCAATCACCCCTGAGAAACATGGGGTCCTCTCTGAGAGGTATGGCTGGAAGGTGATGGATATAGTTAAGAAAGCTAGAATCTGTCTGAAGAAAGGGAGGGAACATAGGAAAAGCGGGCACCCCTCATACCTTGCGGGCAGGAGTATAAAATCCTGTAACCTCTGTGGAAAACACTTTGATGGTGCTTCAAAAATTTAAATGTAGATATTAACCTATGATTTGGCGATTCCATTCATAGGTATATACTTAAAGAAATTGAAAACAGGTACTCAAACCAATGGGTTTCCCAGGTGGCTCCGTGGTAAAGACTCTGCCTGCCAGCGCAGAAGACACAGTAGATGTGAGTTCCATCCTGGGTCAGGAAGATCCCCTGGAAGAGGAAAAGACAGTCCACTCCAGTATTTTTGCCTGGAGAATCCCATGGACAGGGCAGCCTGGAGGGCTGCAGCCCATGGGGTTACACAGTCAGACACAGTTGAGCACGAACAACTCAGTCCACTATTCAAACAAATACACGTGTGCGTTAAGTTGTTTCCATCGTGTCCGACTCTGCAACCCTCTGGACTGTAGCCTGCCAGGCTCCTCAATGGAATTCTCCAGGCCCAAATACTGGAGTGGGTTGCCAAGCCCTCCTCCAGGGGGTTTCCTGACCCGGGGATTAAAACTGTGTCTCTTACATCTCCTGCACTGGCAGGCAGGTTCTTTACCACTAGCACCACCTGGGAAGCCCAAGCCAATACACGAACACATGTTTGTTGCAGAACTATTCACAGTAGCCAAAAGGTGGAAGAACCCCAAGTATCCATCGAGTGATGAATGAACTTCTGTGTTATGTGAATTTCCCCCCAGTAAAATAAAACAAAGAAAAAAAATGGAGGGCAGGGGTGGGGGCAGGGGAAATGTCCAGGGGAACAGACCCTCTGTGAGACAGGGAAGTCTGCTGGGCTCTCCTCCCCTCCACGGGGTATCCCTGCAGACTCTCCAACACCTTTGCTCTGCTTTCCTACTCACCAAGCAACGTTCTGATTATTAATGTGGTCTCCTAGGAGCTTGGTGCTTGTGCTGAAAACAAGATATCTGAGCTACCGGAAGTGGCTGTTACAGTCAGCAGCAGGCTGATGTCTCTTGATGAAGTACTCCTTTGACTTGGAGGGGTACCCATGCATCTCTGCTGAGCTTGCTGCCTGCGACAGAGTCAGTACAGTCCCACCTTAGTACTACTGTGCGAAATGTTGGTTTGGTCAGCAAACAGTTACTGAGAGACGACTCTGTGCCAGGCACTGATTTTAGGCTCTGGGAATTCAGCATTGAACGTGATGGACACAGTCCGTTCCCTCACGATGCTTACATTCACGTGATCAAATAACACACATGATGAAATGAACATGTGTGCATGCATGTGTGCATGCAAAGTCGCTTCAGTCATGTCCAACTCTGTGCGACCCCATGGACTGCAGCCCACCAGGCTCCTCTGTCCATGGGATTCTCCAGACAAGAACACTGGAATGGGTTGCCATGCCCTCCTCCAGGGGATCTTCCCAACCCTGGAATCGACCCGCATGTCTTACATCTCCTGGATTGGTAGGTGGGTTCTTTACCACTAGTGGTACCTGGGAAGCCCGAACTGATTGTAGTAATGGGCAAAAAGAAATAACAAATAGCAGATCTCTTCACTGTTCTTGGTCTGCATGAGAAAAGGTTTGTGTGAAAATTTCTAAGAACTCATTCTCCCTTGTCTCAGCAGTGGTGACAGCTGCCTTCTCTTTCAGATTCCCTATCTCCAGCCAGTTACCAAGGCATGCCAGCCACACCTGCTCCCACTCATCCCTTCCCTTGGCCACCAGTGTCCTGGATAGTCTACAGCAATGAAACCCACCCAGAAGTCCTGCTCCAGCTGGTTTTCATGACCATGTGATTGACCCTGAATTGAAACACGATAATGGAATGCTTATAAATACGCATTCTTCTTGGAAAATGTATGAGGATTTTTTCTTAATTTTTTAAATGGAATCAGAGGACTTGGTTCTTGGACAGACTGTTGGTGTGAGGTAAGACAAAAAGGTTGAGTGGCCATGTTCTAACACACCCATGCTTCTTGGTCACACTTGGTTTCTAAACCCAAATAGCATTTTCCATCCAAGTTCTGCCCTAGATTGTGAGCAGGGAATCACAACCCTATTTTTTTCTCTGGTTTCTGATGCTCCCCATCCTCAATTACCACTTTGCAAAATGAAGGCACTTCCTTAGCTGATTTAGTTTAAACTTATGCAGAGTAGGGTGGGAGGGATGTTGGTATCCAGTGACTTTCTGCTCCTGGACTTGGTACCTGGATGTGGTCCTTTGTGGAAGTTTGATATTCATGTGAATTCATGATATGAGCCCTTTTCCGTAGATATATTTACTTTAAGCAAAAATGAAAATAGGGGCTTCCCTGGTGGCTCAGTGGTAAAGAAGCCATCTACTAATGCAGGAGACACAGATGGGTTTGATCCCTGGTCCGGGAAGATCCCACAGGCCATGGAGCAACTAAACCTGTGTACCCCAGCTACTGAGCCTGTGCTCCAGAGTCCGTGCTCTGCGACCAGAGAAACCGCTGCAATGACACCCACGCACCGCAACTAGAGAGCAGTCGCCGCTCGCCGCAACTAGAGAAAAGTCCACGCAGCAACAAAGGCCTGGCACAGCCAAAAGTAAGTAAATAAATAAGCTTTAAAATGGAAAGCAAGACATACGTACTAAGAAACTTTTACAAAGGTGCTTTTCTCAATGCTCTTTATGATATTAAAAATTGGAAATATCTTGCATGCATGAGAGGGTTGGTAACATAACATTTATCATATCTGCAAAACAGAATATTACATAGCCATTGGAAATGTTGACAAAAGTGTATATTTATTCACTGAGAGGTGTCGAGTAAACAATATGATATGAAATAAGTTAGAAAAGAAATTATATTCCAAAATATTAAGGAAGTGATCAACTTTGGGCAGAATATATGTGTTAACAAACTAATCTGAGGCACTTGTTACAAATTCCTGAGTCCCCACACCCAGAGATTCTCTTTCAGTCTTCCCCAGCCCCCAAGCATACATATCTATACACCTAGGTAATTGTTATGTTCCTATCCTTTTGGGGGGCCTTGGGCCCCTTTCAGAATCTGATGTAAACTATGGATTCTTGCCCCCAAAACAAATGGACACACCAAATCTTGGATACAATTTGGTGGACCATGACTTTAGTTAAGAACCCCTAGTACAGGGTGAAAGGTTGACCTCTCCTCATTTTCCTCTCGTTCTTTTCTTGGAAGTCTCTTTGCTCCCATCTCCTTAAAGGTCAAGAACCTCTGCCGGGCAGCCCAGGCCCCAGGGTCATTGCCAGGGTCAGAGTACATTCCTTTTGTGTGTTTTTGTAGGGTTCCTGGTGCCACCCAGAGGGAACCCCCCTGGTGGGTTGCCAGGCAGTGGGTGGGCCGCGGGCGCCCCAGGGGGGCCCCGAGGCCTGCTTTGAGAGCATGCCTGTGTCGCCTAAGGCTCTCTTCCCGCCGGGGCAGGATGGTCCCCCAGAGTGCGGCCTTCTTCTGCGCCCCCTGCCTCCTCCCCTCGCTGTGCGCGTCTGAGGAAGCCGTCCCCAAAGTTTCGATGCTCCTTTTTTTCTTTTTTAACTTTTTATTTTGTATTGGAGTATAGCCGATTAACAAAGATGTGATAGCTTCAGGTGAACAGTGAAGGGACCCAGCCATGCATAAACACGCAGCCATCCTCCCCCAAACTCCCCTCCTATCCAGGCTGCCATATAACACTGAGCAGCACTCTCTGTGCCGTACAGTAGGGCCTTCTTGGTTATCCACTTTAAATATAGCAGTTTGTCCCTAACTGTCCCTTGCCCCGAACTTCTCCCCCACCTCTCCCAGCAACCATAGGTTCGCTCTCCAAGTCTGTGAGTCTCTCTCCGTTTTGTAAGCTCATTCGAATCATGTATGTACCCAACATTGATGCTTCTTCTTGATGACAACAGAAGTCCCTCCGTTCAGCCTACATGTGTAGCATGTACGACTTTACGTGTGCTGTTCTGGGCCCTACACGGAGATGGGAAAACCTCCTGCAGTAAAATAGGAATGGGGTCGAGGCTGTGGCTTGTGGTCTTTAAGGTGAGCAGCATCGTAAACTTTAGGGCCCTAAGAATGTTTTATTAACATCTTACAAAGAGAGAGCCTCTTTTTGTGTATACCTGTAAAAGTCGTGGACTCCGGGGCAGGGGCGGGCTCTGTGGCAGGCTCTGAGGGGAAAAGAGGCCGTCCAGGAGAATCAGGACCTTTTGGGACCAGAGACATTACTTTGCCGACTAAGGTCCGTCTAGTCAAGGCTATGGTTTTTCCAGTGGTCATGTATGGATGTGAGAGTTGGACTGCGAAGAAGGCTGAGCGCTGAAGAATTGGTGCTTTTGAACTGTGGTGTTTGAGAAGACTCTTGAGGGTCCCTTGGACTGCAAGGAGATCCAACCAGTCCATTGTGAAGGAGATCAGCCCTGGGATTTCTTTGGAGGGAATGATGCTGAAGCTGAAACTCCAGTACTTTGGCCACCTCATGCAAAGAGTTGACTCATTGGAAAAGACTCTGATGCTGGGAGGGATTGGGGGCAGGAGGAGAGGGGGACAACAGAGGATGAGATGGCTGGATGGCATCACTGACTCAATGGACGCGAGTCTGAGTGAACTCCGGGAGATGGTGATGCTGGGAGGCCTGGCGTGCTGCGATTCATGGGGTCGCAAAGAGTCGGACACGACTGAGCGACTGAGCTGAACTGAACTGAACTGAACTGGGACCAGAGGCGCTGGCGACATGACGACAAGCGGGCTCGGCCAGCAGGTGGCGTCACCGGCCGGGCTGAAAGAGCTGTTCATCCCAGGAAACCAAATCCTGCTGCTGTCCCCTGTCCTCCTTTCCAGCACAGACCTCACTCCACTCCCTGCAATCCTTTTCCCGAGAGACTCCCACCCTGACACCCACGGTGTGGGGTCTGCAGTGCTTCTTCCTTGACCCCCCAACCTGTCCCCAGTTCTGCCCCGGGGAGCATCTTGCTTCCAAGTCCCTGGGGGCCGCTCCTTCCCAGTCTCCTCCTCTTGGCTCCAGGGTGAGCTGCCAGGCAGGATGAACCCGGGGAAAGGTTCATGACACAGGACACGACAGCTGTCTTAGCCTTGG
>SJYQ01005088.1:278884-349125 GCA_006410935.1 Redunca redunca
GGATTCAATAAATGTAAAGACTTTAAAAAAATTGTCTTGAAAAGCAGAGGAGGTTTATTTCTTAAGGCATCACTTTCTACCAGATAAGTCAAGAATGTTGATACTTTTAGTGAATTGCTGATCATTTACGTTGAATTTCCTTGATCTATAGATCACTGAATGTGATGAATTTACTTTGTTCTAAAACTTTGAATTTTTAGGACTAAGCTGTATTTGTGTGTGGCCAGTCTACAAAGCTGATCTGCTCAAGTACTATGGGTCATGACTTAGAAAACTAGAAGGACATCATAATATAAACAAGAATAGTCGTGTGTAGAGAAAGTTTTTGCAGACTATAATTTGCACCCTATTGAGGGTCCTGAAATAATTTCAGTGGGTTGTGATCAGCATTAAAAACAACTACAACAAAATGAATGTAATAGAAAATAGCAGAGTATGATGCATTTTTCCCCAACTGTAAATAACTATATGTATATGTTATGTGGGGTGTATATTAGGTCTGAATATAAAATATATTTCCAATTGTGGACTGTAGTAAAAAGGCTTGGAAACCAATGATTTTGACTAGAGAGCTGGGGGTGAGGTGCGGTGGGGAGTGGGTAGGAAGTGACGGTTGAGCTGGAATTTTGATATGTTACACCTTTTACTGGGATGTTGGCTTTCATTTCCAAGTGGCTAGTGGGAGTTCTTTAAAAGAGATCCTAAGAAGAAATTTCCTGAAGGAAGCCTTGTGTATGAAATCCACCTTTTTATAGCACATTTGTTGTTAAGCTCCTAAATATCACTTGGAGAAAGAATGGATCATGCAGTGGTGTAGGTCGTGGACTCTGTCATCCACGGTCCCTTCAGCAAGTTTCTGAAATTCTCACTGTTTTAGTCATGGGCTCCCCAAGTGGCACTAGTGGTGAAGAACCTGCCTACCAGTGCAAGAGATGTAAGAAACTTGGGTCCATTCCCTGAGGTGGGAAGATCCCCTGGAGGAGAGCCTGGCAACCCATTCCATTATTCTTGCCTGCAGAATCTCGTGGACAGAGGAGCCTGACCGGCCACAGTCCACAGGATCACAAAGAATCAGACACGACTGAAGCAAGTTAGCACTTTAGTCAAGTCACTGAAGGAGAATAAAAATGCAGCACTCCCGTTTAAGAGTGCATTTACATTTCAGAGGTGTGGCTTAAGCATTTCTGACTCTGGGGAAGTTACAGAAGCACAGAATTTTAGACCTGGAAGCGATTTTAGAACTCCAGGAGATGGTGAAGGACAGGGAAGCCTGGCGTGCTACAGTCCACAGGGTCCGAAAGAGTCGGGTGCTGCTGAGCAACTGAACAACAGTGAACCCCAGGCTAAAAGAGGTTAACGTAACTTCTACATTCAGGGTGAGGGCAGGGTGGGGAGCGAGGAGTCCTGCAGATGGGAGAAGGTAGAGAGATACAGCCTGATGAATGGAGGCACGAAGAGGCATAGCCAGAAGCCTTTGGGTTTTTCTTGATTACTGCAATAGAAAACCAAGTCTGGAGACTTCCCCAAAGGTCCAGTGGTTAAGGCTTTGAGCTTCCAATGCAGGGGGTAAGGGTTCGTTACCTGGTCTCGAAACTAACATTCCGCATGCCATGTGGCACGACCAAAAAACCCCAAATAAAAAGTTTTTTTCAAAGTCCAATTAAAAATTAAAAAAAAAGAAATCTGTGTAAATTTCTTTTTTTTTTTTACCAAGTCAGAGAAATGGCCTCCTACCCTTTTGCCTTCTTTTGGCCTCAGCCCTGGAGGGAGCAGGTCTGCAGGGAGTCTCCCCTTCTCTCCACTGCTGCTGTACTCTGTGTCTCAGGCTGAAGCCCAGGGGTCTGGGGGGGTGGGGTGTGTGGTTCAGCTGCAGTGAGTGTGAACCAGCTGGGTGGGGAAGGTAGTTGGAACAAGTAGAGAACACAATGATAAGCAGCGCCAGCACTAGATACACAGGGCAGGTAAAGAGACGTCATGGAAAGGAGAAAGGCATTCATTGAACCGGAATGCAGGGAGCTGAGGGACACCGGTACTCAGTCCGCTGTTGTTGATTAGTCGCGAAGTCGCGTACTCAGTCTCAGTGCGGACAAATGACAACTGTGTCACCTGTTGGCCATGTAGGTTGGTACTTCCATTGTTGATTCTGCTAACAACTGTTTTTTGTTTGTTTGCTTTTTAAACAGTCTGTTGCAGCTGGGTCCCAATGTTTCCCACCTGGTTTCCACTGCCACCTTGCTAGCTGGCACCTGTGGAGCACAGGGGGGTCAGGAGCCACCCCGAGAGGCGGGAGGTGCTGGCAGTGTTGCCTCCCTCTTGTTCTCCAGCTCCCTCCAATATTCTAAAACAAAATCCTGCCTCTTGAAACACTAGAAGGAAAGGTCAGATTCTGCAAATAATACATCAAGTGGCAGCTGTTCCTTCCAAATAAATGGTAGAAGAGGGGCTTCCCTGGTGGTCCACTGGTTAAGAATCTGCCTTGCAATGCAAAGGACACCAGTTTGATCCCCGGTCTGGGAAGATCCTTCCTGCCACAGAGCACCTAAGCCTGTGCGCCACCCACAACTACCGAGCCTGTGCTCCAGAGCCGAGAGCAGCAACTGCTGAAGCCCGTGTGCCTTAGAGCCCGTGCTCCGCACCAAGAGAAGCCACTGCAACGAGAGGCCTGCACACTGCAATGAGAAAGTAGCCCCTGCTTGCTGCAACTGGAGAAAACCTCCGTGTAACAACGAAGACCCACCGCACCCATAAAATAACTGAATCTTAAAAAAAAAAAAAATAAAATGGTAGAAGAGAGAAGAAGGGATCATTCTGAGTGTAGCTTGTTGAGATTTTATTCCCCGACCCATAAAGGCTAGAGGAGCTTCCATGGGGGTGGGCACTGATGGGACTGGTGGTTTCTTAGGAACATGCAAAGTATAGTCTACAGTTCTAGGGATGCTAAGGATGACTGTTCAGGCTCGCTTGCCACTTAATGTGGAGGCTTACTGAGCATCTGCTGGTTGGAGGAGAGGCAGTGTTTTTGAAGGAAGTTCTAGGAGGGAGCCTTGGCAGCTGGCTCGCATTACAGTGGGGGTGGAGGAAAGGAATGCTGGCCCCCCACAGCTGTGATCAATTTGCAAAAAATCGAGGGAGGGAGGAGATGCCCCAGTGGGAGGTTGGCTGGGCCACAAGGTTAAAAGATGGGCACAGGGGAGAAGGGCAGGTCCCAGAATGCTTTGCTACTTGGTGGTGGTTCCTGAGGGTTGAAGCATTAGTCCAGAGACACCAGAATACACTTGTGAGCACTCAGATTCTCCTGGAGAAGACGCTTCAGTTCTGGCTGCTACAAAGCCCGTGTGCCCTACGTGTTGTTTAATCGCTCAGTCGTGTCTGACTCTTTCCGATTCCATGGACTGCAGCAAGTGAGGGTTTCCTGTCCTTCACCACCTCCAGAGTTTGCTCAAGCTCACGTCCACTGAGTCAGTGATGCCATCCAACCATCTCATCCTCTGTCGTCCCCTTCTCCTCATGCCCTCAATCTTTCCCAGCACCAGGGTCCTACCCCAATTTGCGGTTAGTTATTACTATGCTCAGCAGCCTCCTAATTCACCTAGCAACCAGAAAGAGTCAAGCACAGAGCTTTCTCTAAGATGCTACCAGAAAAGTGAAGGATGAGTCTCCAGAGTTGGAGAGACCCCAGGAGTTTGCAGGATGAGTCCATCAGCATCCTTTAGTATTCCAGGCAAAGTGTCTCTCCCTTTGTGCATGATTCCCAGGAACCAGAGCCAGCGGTGACTCTGATGTGGTCTGGTGCCTGCTGAGACCTAGTGGGAGGTGGCTGCCATGCTTCCATTACTGTACTTTCAGACCCTGTAGAAATGTGTCACTGAGTTAAAAAAGAACCCAGGCTGGACCTCAACAAAACTGGGTTTGCTACGCTCTGTGTGATCTCAGGTAAAGCTCTTCTCTAGGCCTCAGCTTCCTCATCTGTAACATAAGAAAGTGGGCGTTCCAGCTTTAAAGTCTGCCAACTACGAACTGAGAGAGAGAGAGAGAGAGAGAGAGAGAGAGATAGAGAGAGAGAGAGAAAGCCAGGAACTGGAAGTAGGAGCCAGGAGCTGAAAATAACTGACAGTGAAAAAAACCCAGGCCTGGAAGGTAATTCTAGAGCTCACTGATGGAGACAGGACAGAAAAGCAATGGTGACATCTCATTCCAAGGAATTAGGGGATACAACATTGGAGAGTTTTTAAGTTGCTACAGTAAGCCCCCGAAAGGACTACACTTAGAGCCAGAACAGCCTGGAGGGACCTGACTCCAGAAGAGAGCTGGAGTATGCTATATCCGAGATTCTGTTGGTGATGGGTTTGGAGTTAAAGACAATTTGTGGCTATGCTATTGTCTAAACCTTCCTTCAAAGTTATCTTGGTGTTCATGGGCAAAAAAAGAAAAAAGGTAGTTAATACTTAATGTGTAGTCTGTCTGATGGCATTTTCATAGCACTCTGCTGAACTAAACATAGGTATCTCCCTGTTAGCTTCTTGAAGACCTCTGAAGTAGTACTCTAGATGTCGGACCACCAAGATGGCGGCTACTCACACTCTCAAGTAGCCCTTGGCAAGCTCACTTGCCTGGAGAGGGTGGGCCACAAACCCAACCTTTTTCTGAAACACTATGGTGTAACTGATTGAGACAGGATATGGGGCCCCATGTAAACCTACAGAAATGGATTAAAAATGAATTAAAGGAACACACAGCAAGATGAAGGTGCACAGCCACACACGGACTTCTTTGTGTAGTCACCCCACGTCAAGGCCAAGATTCAAGCTCTACTATTTGTCCAGATTTGACCACCGAATCCCACTTGTCATTAGGTAGAAGTCTGTCGTTTAGCTTCTGGTGTGAATGAACCTCGGAAAGATACATAAGTTTCTCGAATATTAAAAACCGTCGTCCTGCCTAAAACTTTTACACAAATTGTTTATGTGCAACTCTGACTCTCTTATTCAGCCTAGTGTGTAGATTTGGCCAAAACCTTGGGAACTGAAATTAATAAACGAAAAAACAAAATGTTTATCATCAGGGAAATGAAGAAAGGGGTATAGGGAAATATTTATTTAGGTTGTTATGACAACAGAACAAGCGATCACAACAACATTCTTTCTTTCCCATCTGCTAAACTTTGGCTTGACAGAGCCTTAAGAAACACTCAACGTCCACCGTAAAGATGAAACGGAGCAAGAATGTTATTCTAAATTTGATAGATTTTTGGCTCCACTTAAAACCCTTTTATAACTCATACAATATTTGCCACAACTCCCAGCTATTTCCTCTTGCAGTGGGCAGAGGCACTTGCAAGGATGAGGAAATGAATTGTGTGGTGGGGGAGGGTGCTGGTGGCAGGGACCACAGGCCTCCAGCAGGCTAATGTTCACCCCGGGACGTCATGGGGCCACTCACTGGCCCTGTGGCGTGCCCTGTTCTCATGCCCTGCTCCGTGGCCTTGAGGAGATGGGGGGCTACAGATGGGAACCTGGGGCAGCCTACTTCTACTTCCAGTGAGCAGGGCTAGAAATCAGGGCATGCACAGCCCATAGAGAGCGAGTGGTGCCCACTGATGAGGATGAAAGCATGGGCTGAACTTAGGCTGAAGGCTTTCTTCAGAGGCTTTTCCAGGTCAGACGACTTGCAGCCAGCCACTGGTTTGTCATGGCCTAGCTGAAGAGTCAGACGCGACTGAGCGACTTCACTTTCACTTTTCACTTTCATGCTTTGGAGAAGGAAACGGCAACCCACTCCAGTGTTCCTGCCTGGAGAATCCCAGGGACGGCGGAGCCTGGTGGGCTGCTGTTTATGGGGTTGCACAGAGTCAGACATGACTGAAGTGACTTAGCAGCAGCAAGCAGCAAGTGAAGAATGCTTCAATTCCCTAGAGCTATTTTCCCATAAATCAGAAGTAGGTGGTGGCTGATGCCTCCCAGAGGGACCCCTTAGCTGGAGCAGGCTGGAGAAGAGAAGATGGGTTCCGGCTTTCTCACTCAGTAACTTCACACGCACCGTGTTCTCTGGAGGCATTTCTGTGCTCTGATCATTAGCTTAGGTCCCTATTTCAGTCCAGCCAGACTTCCTGTGTGGGCTCTCCGTTAGGGGAGGGGGCAAGCCTGAGGGTCAGAGAGACCCCCAGAGAGGAGGCTGCGCTGAGGCCCCTGCAGAAGAAAGCACTTAAAGCTGCAAGAGGAGGCACAGATGGTGCCCTCACTTTTGGGCACAGGCTAGAGGAGAGGCCTGGGAGGCCTGGGAGAGTGGATCCGCAACACCCGGGTGTATTTATTTATCTTCAGCCCAGATAAGGTTAAGCGGGGTGTCAGAAGGGCACTCACAGTTAGTTACCTCAGCACCTCACCATCCTGAAGCACCTACATTTAGAATCAATTTCAGGAAAATGCTATCCAGATGGTTTCTACTGAACCAGACCCCCTGGGAGGGGAGTGGGCCATGTGAGGGTGGGATCCCAGAGCATCTGAGCTGGAGGGAATCCCACCGCTGGGCAGAGGAGGTGGTGGTCCCCTGGGACACTGGAAAGCACAGGATGCCTGAGACGGATGAGTCCTGGGTCAGGAATGGGGGAAGGGTACTTCAGCAGGCCTGGGACCCAGATTGCTGGGTGGGCAGACACCAAGGGGTGTGGCAGACACCTGGGGCACCCCAGCCCATGGACTCAGAGAAGGTCAGAGCTGGGAGAGACTCTGGAGGTTCCCTCAGCCACCTGCCTCATGGGGGTCCCGGCTGGAAGGGTGGGGTGGGGTGGGTGGGCCCAGGAGAGGAAAGCACAGATGTCTGAGCTTCCTCAGGAGACAGTTCTGGCTGGACTGCCAAGCATGTTGTGCCGGCACGTTTTTAAAGACTGTCCCTATGTATCTGTGTAGACAGACAGCCTCACAGACACTCCTCTATTCCACCCAGACCACGGCGGCCTGCTCGCCTTCTCATCTTCTCTGGAGCCAGCTACCCCTGTCTGATCCCAGCTCTCCCACTGACCCCTTCCTTGAGCAAAGTGACTTCACTTCCGTGTGCTTCTTCAGTCCAGTTCAGTTCAGTTCAGTAGCTCAGTCGTGTCCGACTCTTTGCGACCCCGTGAATCGCAGCACGCCAGGCCTCCCTGTCCATCACCAACTCCTGGAGTTCACTCAGATTTTTGTCCATCGAGTCGGTGAAGCCATCCAGCCATCTCATCCTCAGTCGTCCCCTTCTCCTCCTGCCCCCAATCCCTCCCAGCATCAGAGTCTTTTCCAATGANGGGTTCCTTTCATTGTCTCTCATGACAACGGCTCTGTGTGAGTCCCACCTGTCAGCCCAGAAGTCTCTCCAGGGACAAGGTGGAGTGGTCAAGTCCTTCCCCAGAGGTCTCTGTCCTAAGCCCTTCCGGGTGTCTCGGCGCCCAAAGCCTCTGACATATGCCCGCTGCTGCCCTGCAAGGATGCCTCTGTCTTTGATGCGGCTCCCTCCCTTTCTGTTCCCACCTTCTCCTTTCATTGTCCCTTTGTGAGAAAAATAGATTGTATTATCCCTTTTCTTTACCCCCTGAAGAAAGCCTGGGTTAGAGCCGGGGGCTACAGGCCCTGGTCCCCTGCTCCTCTTGAGTCATGTCCATCTTCTCAGATATTTGGCCAGGCTGGACCCTTCCTGAGCCTGACATCTTTAAACCAGAAGCAAGCGCCCCCCCCGGGACTATTTGCCCCCTCTCTACTCCCTGGAGGGCCTTCCACTCCTGACCTGGGTCTTTCAGAAATCCATCACTTTCCCCTCCTCCCAAGGAAAGCCTGAGAATCCGACAACTAAAAACATGGTGGAGAGTGGGGGATGGTGGGGCTTCCAGAGATTACAGAGTCACTACAGCACTGGTGAAATCTGATCCTGGTCATGGAAGGGTTATTCCTCATCCTCAGCTTGCAGGCCCCCACCTTGAGAACTCTCTGGTCCGAATCCCCCATTGCCCAGGGATCTTGGAGAGCTGCCCACAGCACCAGCTGCAGGCTAGAGGCAGGGCCTGCTGACAAGAGTGCACAGAGAGTACAATAACTGTGACATTCAATGTGAATAGCTAACTCTCAGGCAGGCCGGGAGCAGCCTGGGAGGAGCCCGGTGGCTGCGGTCCAACGACCGAGCGTGAGCAAGGTGACCAGATGGGCTGCGGTGGAGACAGGGCTGGATTCCATCTCCTACCACGCCTCCGGACAGACCCCACGTTCACATGCTTTGTCCTTTGCACTCTTCTTTCCCTTTTCTTCTTCTTCCCTTTTGTTTTCTAGAGTCCAGAGTCATTATTTCCTCTCCAAACTGATTTTTACATGTTTTTGGCACGGCTTCTTTCCAGATGGAGTCTCAGCTGGCCTCTCCCGCTTGGCCGGCTCATCTCGAGCCAGGACCCACGTCTCAGCCCTCCCTGGAGCAGCAGCCACCACTTGCGTCTCTGCACCCTCCGTTCCAAAGTGAGGAAGGCTCTGATTCAGTATTTTGAAATGATGAAAATGCCAAGAATTCTTTTTTTTCCTCTTTTTTAAAGCTCAGAATTAACCCCAAGCCCTATCTGCATCTTCTTCAGGATCTTCTTTGATCTGTGACCTGGGCTTTGCCAATCACCGAATGTTACCCTAGGATGTGGGTGCACCCTGCTGGGCAGCGGGTCTGTGTGTGTGGATCCTGTTAGCCTTAGAGGAATGCACGCCTCCGGCTCTGTCTGTGCGTCCCGCCTGGTCCTGCAGCCCTCCCGGGAGTGGGGCCCTGCCCGCCTCTGCCGGTTCCTGGCTCTCCTCTCTGTTCCACTACACTGAGCTGCCCTGCAGTTCCTGAAGGAACCCTTGGCCTCCCCTCTCCCTGCTGTTGTACCAACAGCTCCTTTTGCCTGGAACATGCTTTCTACTTGCTCTTGGCCTTAAGGTTCAGGGAACTCATCTTGTCTACGAATGAGAACGCTTTGCCTCTAGTCGGCCTTTACAGCACGGTACTGGGTGGTCTCTTTACTTCTCCATCCCCCCCCTGAGACCGAGGCCTCTTGAAGCTCAGGTCTGTCTTTTCCCCGTTTCCCCAGCACGTGGTGGGGTGCCCAGCGCCTAGCAGAGTGAGTGAACAGCAGGCCAAGTACCAGACGAGCAGAGGGCAGAAGTGCAGGCTCAGCTCACTTTACGCAACTCGGGGGCCTCGCAAGCCTTCAGCCTCAGCTGCCCGCTGACTCTCACTCCTGCAGAGGAGCTGCCTCTGAACTCCAGGCGATCCCCCGCCACAGGTTCCACCCCGTGCGAGACTGACCATCACGTAAACACATTAGAGACGGTGCGAGACTGACCGTCGTGCAAACACCAGCGGAAGTTGCCAAGGTTTGATACCTGAGCTTGTCTGCGATGAAGATGACCCTCCTTTCCAGGAGCAGGGAGGCAAAAACGCAGAGCAGGTGTCGGACGCTGAGAGAGGAAAAGAGAGACTCAAAGTCCACATGTTCGAGCCGGGAGTCCAGCGGACGGCACAGTTCAATCACCTGCCGGGAACAGGAGCGGCATGAGGGGGCCGCCTGGTCAGCCAGGCCTCTCACGCACCGGGCAGGCCTGGGGCCCTGTGGTCCTCAGCAGGGAGGCCCACTGCCAGGGCCAGAGGGAGAGAAAAACAGGAAAACCAAAGGGACTGGAGATAGAAAGACGGCAGGAGATTGGGAAAGGAGGTGCGTTTGGTAGGGACTCAGTCTCACCGGTGCGTGTGAGGGTAGTTTGCGTGGGGGTGGGGAGACAGGACACGGAACCAGAGCCCCTTGGGCCGTGATGGCTGGAGCCCGCCCCTTCCCACCCCACTGATGACACGTGTGAGCCCCCACAGGGAGTTTTGAGGGCCGATCCCTTGCAGTCCCACAGCAGAACATCTGATCTCACAAGGGACTCCCAGGCTCACAAAGAAGGACCAGCAGATCCAAGCACTTCTTTTGGGGCTCCCCTCCTCTACAAGGCAATTCTTAATGAACTCACCCCCTTCCAGCCCCTGCCCAGGGATGGCTCTTTCAGCTTGTGTGCACGTGTCTCCTCACTCTGTACTTGTTGACACATCCCTGAGTTCATCTCAAGTCACTACTCGCGTGCATGCTCTTCATGGTGAGCAGAACCTGGCTTCTGCTCTCAGCATGGCACTGGCCTGGTGCTGCGTGGACGGCGGGGCTCACTAAGGTTAACATCCCCATGGCCAAGCCACCCGCATCCGTATGGGGTGGTTTAGGATTCTCCAGCAGCAGGGAGGCTGCTGCTCTCTGTGCTGGGAAGTTGAGCGGTTCCAGAATATCCCAAACACATCCTCGTCCTGCCCCTGTCCCCACAGGTGACCCGCTTTTCCGCGGGCCTTTAGAACTGGAGACTCAAGGCTGAGTGGGTCACATACAAGGACGACGGGAAGATGAAAATAAGCTCTGGTATCAAATCCCACCCAGCCAAGAAAAGGGACATGCTTCAAAGTCTGGGATGAATAAAGAGCAGCACCCGAGCTTGTCTTCCCCGAAAAGAATCTGCTTTGCATATTAAGTGGTAGCAGTGATATAGATCAAAACCTAAAAAGGTTCAAATACGATTTATGAAGGTGGTGGGCTATTAAGAGAAGCTGAAGATGTTCACTGCCCTGGCACAGTTTTCTCATCCAGCAACCAATGGATGGATTGGACTTAGGGTGGAATTTATGACTCTCTCACAGACGGATGATCTGGGCCAGCTTGTGGAGCAAGCAGCCACCACTGAATGTGACACCCCACTGAAAGCCAGCCCGAGGGATCACCAGGACCTGATCACTGTCAGGGCTATGCCCCCTGGGACAGGAGAGGACTCTGACGGCGTACCTCAGTTCCTGATCCAGGCAAGAAGTTCTTGACCACAATGGTTTTACCCAGGGCTGGGAAGGGGGCTTCCATAACGCTCCTCATGAGAGGCTGGACCAGGGCAGGAGAGATGCCTCGTCGTTTTTCCACCTCATCCAAGATCTGCAAGGGACAGAATAGTCAGGCTGCGAGGTGGAGCTCTTCCAGATGAAGGGGGCCTGCCACCGAAGCTGAGAAACCATGGGGAAGCCAGGGGGTCTTCATCAGGCCAAACCTACAGTCTCTTTCACCTTGTGCGCTAAGACCCGGATTCACCCTCCCTGCAGCCACTCTTTTTCCACGTGGCTCTACAATTTCTCCCACTTAAAGGGTGAAGTATAGTTCCTGGCCCCCTTGACTTTGAAAACTGTCCTGTTTGTCAGTTTGCATTCCCCTGTGACATTGATTATGATATACGTTCTCAATGGGAAGAATAGCGCCCCTCAAGGGTGTAAAAATTGGTTGGGGGTTGGTGAAAAAACAGGCATCGTGAGGGTTTGTGTCCTTCTAAGGGCCCAAAGTACATAAACAGATACGTGGTGTATCTATGGAACTGAATTTTCTCTGGGGGAATCCATTAGGACAACACAAACCAAAACCAATGAGACGCCCCTTGAGACGTTAGGATGACTGTAATCAAACAACAGGTAACAGGTGTTGGTGAGAAAGTGGAGAAACCGGAACCCTCATACACTGCAGGTGGAAATGTAAACTAGCGAAGCTTTTCTTTTGAAAATAGTCTGGCGGCTTCTCAAGAAATTAAACATATATGACCCAGCAAGTCCACTCCTAGGTATTTAACCCACGGAAATGAAAACATGTTCACCCGAAAACATGAATGTTCAAAGCAGCATTATTCATAGTAGCCAAAAAAGGAAATAATCTAAACATCCATTAACTTTGAATAATAAGCAAAATGTGTTACCTATATAATGGAATATTATTCAATATGATGGAATAAAATACTGATACATGCTACAACATGGATGAGTTTTGAAAACACTGCTAAGTGAAATAAGCCAGACACAAAAGGGACAAATATTATATGATTCCACTTACATGAGATCCTCGAGTCAAACTCATAAAAGAGACAGAAAGTAGAGTAGAGTGGTGGTTGCCAGGGGCTGGGGGAGGAGAGGACAGAGGGTTAGTGTTTAATGGGCACCGAATTTTAGTCTGGGGAGATGAAAGAGTTCTGGAGATGGATGGTGGAGATGGTGGCACAACAAAGCAAATAAACATAATGCCAATCAACTGTACACTTAAAAATGACTGAAATGGTACGTTTGATGTTATGTATTAGTTTTAGCACAGTAAAAAGAAATTAATATGACAAAAAGTTAAAAATTTCATGGGGAGGAGAGGCAATTGAGGAAAAACCATATCTAAAAAGGCTGCTCACTAGAACAATAACGAAAAGAAGTTGAGGACCACTGGGCAGGCAGGATGAGGTGGAAGTGACCATGTGCCAGTGCTAACCCCAGGGCTTGGGAGGCAAGCAGAAACTTGCCTTGCGTGTTTCTGCTTGCCTCCCTGTGCATGCATAGGACAGCTTCATGTCTCAGGGGGGTGACAGACCCGCATCCAGATGTGCAGCCTGAAGCACAGCCCAGCCAGCCTGGACCAGCCAACCCCCAGCCTGGACCAGCCAACCCCCAGCTTACTGGAAGCACAAGAGTGAGCGAGCCACGGAGTCCAGCAGAGCAGAACCCCAGAGCCCTGGCCCTCTGTGGGAGCCAATGGTAGCTGCTTTAAGCCACTGTGGTTTGTTAACACAGCATCATTGCAACGATACTTATGCTTTCTTCGGAGATTCTGAGAGCTGTTCTTATCCATTATCCTTCTGTCTGTACTGAAGGACAATTTGCCATAATGGTCCTTGCCACTCACCTAGAAACAGCCTGAGGTCTTGGAATCAGTTAGCCAAAGCTCTGTCTATGGTTCTGTGCTGAATATTTGCTGTGTGGTCTTCGGCAAGTCTTCATATTATATTCTTAAAAAATTCACCGTCACAAAACTGACATGAAAATGCAGGACTGTGCATCACACGAGCATGTTAGGATGTTTGCTTGCTCTGTGTCTCCTGCCCATGATGTGACAATGCAGCTTATGTGAACTCCAGAGCTGCTGCTGGAGGCTGGCCTACCTCGCAGGAGCCGTTTACCCCTAGATTCATAAGCGTTCTCACAACAATAGGGTCTCTGAGCTACAGTCTCCTCTCCGTGTTGAAACAAACCCATGATGAAGACTGGCATGAGCAGCAGTGCAAATCTGAGCCAGAGCTTGTGAGTGACTGACTGTAATGTACAACGACCTCCTCATGTGGAGCGAAGGCCATGACTCAGGTGACGCTGGTCCCATTAATTACTTCAGACTTGGGTACAAGTACAAGCTCTACCACAGCCAGAGCTCACATCAGTCTAATTCAGGCTTCCTCTGAGCTCAGGATGGGGTGGGCAGGAGCAGGAATTTTGTTTCAGAATGCTGAGGGAGTGGGGCTTTCATCCACAGAGTAGATGCAGGACTTCAATTCTCCAAAAGAAAACTTGGACTGAAATACATGCTTAAGGACTTAAAATATATGTATAGATTAAATATTTATGTCTCACTAACGGAAGAAACAAATGTTGAGTTACACCTAATTTTTGAGATTGGCATCAGACAGCATAGTAATTATGCCAATCCAGAATACTGGGGTGGCTGAGCCAATTCACCATGGCAATTCCTACGTCCTGATACATTGCTTCATTTTCCAAAAAGAAGGACCAAGTTATACTAAGATTTTGATAGAGGGCTTCCCTGATAGCTCAGTTGGTAAAGAATCTGCCTGTAATGCAGGAGACCCCAGTTCGATTCCTGGGTCCACTGGAGAAGTGGATAGGCTAACCCAATCTAGTGTTCCTGGGCTTTCCTTATGGCTCAGCTCGTAAAGAATCTGCCTGCAATGTGGGAGACCTGGGTTTGATCCCTGGGTTGGGAAGATACCCTGGAGAAGGGAAAGGCTGCCCACTCCAGTATTCTGGCCTGGAGAATTCCATGGACTGTATAGTCCATGGGGTCGCAAAGAGTTGAACACGACTGAGTGACTTTCACTTTGACAGAGTAGTCTTACAGTAACAAATCTCACACATACACAATACATAATGTGGCAAAAGATAATGCTTCTGAGAGGGAAAGTAAAACACATGGAACATTCTGGGGAGAGCCTTTGCCCCTCCATCCTCAACTGCAATTAATTTGTCCTTTTCCCCTCCCTCACTTTTTGGGCCACAACCTTCATCCATTCATTTCCTGTTCTGATTATCTCAGTGAGGCTCAAGGAAGGGAGGAGGAGGAAGTGGCAAGGAAAACAGGTTGGGGAATAAGATGAAAAGTCCTGGGAGCTGGGGCGTCTCCTGAGTCCTCCTGGACCCTGCAATTCCCACACGCTCCCTCCCTTCTCTGGGGCCCAAGTCCTCACCTTTGAAAAGAGGCTGAAGCATCCCAGACGGCTCACGATGCAGTAAACTTCAGGGAGACGCTTTCCTTTGCCGCCAGGCTTTGGGAGAGAAACACAAGGAGACTATGAGCGTGACCAGTCTCAGGGGAGGCAAGACCCCAGATGTTTTGAACATGGTGCCGACTGTTTCCACACACCAGGGTTTTTGAAAATCAATACGGTAAGCAGTTACCAATACCCCGTCTTACAGGTGGAACCACTTCTGGTTATGTAGACATGTGTTAAAATTCTCCCAAAGGGACCAAATCAAGAGTTTTGTGCACACAGTAGGACCATAAAATGAGGAATCTTAACTTGTTTACTCATATCACTTAACTTGTTTACTCAAGTTACTCATATCACTGTGGTTTTTCTCAAATAACTTATTTATTCCTTATAATTATTATAACTCCAAATGAGAACTCTTTTCTAAAAATCCTTTTTGGAAACTATTAATTTTCAAAACAAAGAAGGAAAGCAATCTCAATACTTAAACTCCAAAGTCATTATAGTAACAGAATTTATTATCCCATGTAACTTTTTCAATTATTCTCCATATTTTTTTTAATTCACTAATTCAACAAATATTGACTGAGCAGCCACTATGTGCCACACATTATTCTTGACTATATCAGCCTATGTGTAATAAGACTGAAATATACTCTCAGTGGAAAATGGTTTGCCACTGCTGGAGGTACTCCCAAAAACGGGCCTCAAAAAGACAAGTTCCAAAATGTTTTGGCATGATCATCTCACTGAAGTAAGTTTCTGACTTTTAAAGGTTAATGTTCTGAAGGAGACACTTAAATTATTTGTGTCATGAACCATAAAGCCATCCTTCTTGGGCCCTTACCACTAGTATGAAAGCTCTCTGTAAGCTCTCAGAGTCTGTTGAGCACACTTTATTAGAAAGGCACCTGCCTTAAGGGGGGATGGTCATTTATTTGGCAGGGAAAGCAGTGGAGAAAGCATTTTCTTTCCAAGAGAGGCAGACAGTGTTTCCATCCACAGTGAGGCTCCTGTGGACCCCCAAACACTCCTCCCTGTGTTTAATGGCCCTGATGAACTCGTTACACCTCCTGTCCCTTCTCTTGTGGCCTGTGGCGAATGAGGCCCTAGGAAGCCAGTGGGGGCTCCACACGGAGCTCTCGCTGCCGGAGAGCAGGGGATACTGACCAGCAGTCTTCGGCAGTAACCAAACCTTCTGCTCCCATCTTCTCCAGTTAAGACAAACGAGAATGTTTCACTGTGGTTGGGAAAATGAAAGGAAGTGCGTTACTCTCCGACCACAGCACCGTGAGCCTAATCAATTACAAGAAAAAAACTATAGGAAACACAAACACATGGAGATTACACAACACGTTTCTAAATAACCAACAGGTTACTGAAGAAATCAAAAGGGAAGTCAAAAATTTCTAGAACCAAATGACAATGAAAACACGACAGCTCAACACCTATGGGATGCAGCAAAAGCAGTTCTAAGAGGGAAGTTTATAGCAATACAATCCTACCTCAAGAAGAAAGAAAAACAGAATAGACAGCCTAACCTCACACCTGAAGCAACTGGAAAAAGAAGAGGAAGTGTGTTACAAAACAGAACAAAATTCGCACTGTGCTCAGCCACCAGGGGACATTCGGGAGGAGGCTGTCAGAAAGCGCGGCTCCCTGTCCTGCCCGTCCATCTCTGGGCTGTGGCTCCAAAGTCTCCGTCAGGGACACGGGGATCTCAAGTGTCGCTGTGTCCTGAGAGGAAGTGAGGACTTTTCTTTCCACCCTCAGCCCTCATATAACCCCATGACCTGGGCCATCCCATCGAACAGACACAGTGGCCCTTGGTCCTCTCCTGGGGGAGCCCGGGAGTGGCTGGGGGTGTTGTGGGCGGAGCTGGGTAGCAGCAGGCAATGGTGGTGCCCTTCTGGGAGCTGCCCATGGAGCAGCCCTCCTGGCACCGAGGCTGCGATTGTCCTTAAAGACTGCTGGGCCAACTTGGAGGTACTCATTGTCCCTCGAACACTTAGGATTTGTAGCCTCCTGAGTTTGGTCAGTTGTTGAGACCTCTGATTAAAAAAATACTTCCACCCAACAATATGGGTTAAAGCAGAAATGTAAACTTGATCACAATCTGAGTAACGGCTGGATGTGTTGCTGAAGGAGTATTTTCACAGCACTGGACAAGGTTTTCTTAGACTATGAATTACCTTATTGCCCATCACGTCAGCTTATGAAACACATTCCAAGATGGAGTGGGAGGTCTGGGAACCTGCACGTTTGGCAAAATGAGTCTTGTCTTCAGGCATGCTTTACGAACACCCGTGGGGGAAATTTATACACTAGAGTCTGTCAGGCTCACTTACCAGTAGGACTGACTGACGTACGGGGTCTGCCATGGACGACCTCTCTCTAGCTCTCACTGCAGTCTTGGCAGGGCCGGGGGAGATGCCAGCACATACCTGGTAAACTGCTGGACCGGAGTCCAGTCCTTGGCGTCAGGGAAACAGAACTGGGGGATAGCCTTCAGCTGGTCCTCAGCTTCTCTCATGAACTTGAACGACCTTTCCAGCTGCAGGGAGGAGGGCGAGAGGAGGTTGGAGAATAAGCCCCGGTGTGAGCAAGACAGATGCTCGACAGGCGCACAGCCTCCACGGCCCTGAAGTCATAACTGTCGCCTTAACCTCCACGCTGAGGAGGGCTTGCAGCTCAGGCTTAAGCTATTTTTTCCCTCAGGGTAGTTTCAACTATAGTCTTACGCGGGAGCAAGGAGAAAAAAATAGTGTACTTTAGAGAAATGTTCTTTATGCCTAACATTCTAGAATATAAGCATTTTAATCAATAAGGAAGAGCTGTCATAGCAACGGCTTCCGAATCCGAGACTCACAAATCTGCAAGGCAGAGCCGCAAATCTAGTCGTCTGATGTCTGGACCTAGGCAAAGCTGGCCCTCTTCAATTTCGGCAGAGATGTTTTACAGCCCTTCTTAGTGAATCCATCCAGTAAATTGTGTTATGCAGTGAAATTTAATTCATTTCAGGAAGTCTTTGAATATCAGAATTAAAGGAAAACTAGACACGAGGCTGACATTCTTAGAAGAAAATAAGCCCGGAGAAGTTAAGTGATTTGTTCATGATCACACAGCTAGAATGGAATCCAGGAAAGAATCAAAACGATCTTAATTTCTGCCTTCTTGCTCTCTGATTTATCTGACACATCACAGACTGGAGGAATACTATCTCACTTCAAAACGGAGTGAATAGATGAAGTCTGACTTTAGAGATCATATTTAAGCTGTGACTCTGCTTGTTCTGTGTCTGAATGGGTATCTGTTTCAAAAAGCACTCCATTCTGGGGAATCTGCTGGGCAGCAATGCACCTGTAGTTAACCACACTGTACTGTACACCTGGAGATGTTGGGACGCTGAGTTTTATGCCATATGTTTTCTTTTTGCCTCAACTGAAGAAAAAGGCAATCTAGGTATAAAGTTTGGGATACCAAAAAAAAAAGTTTATAATTAGCATAGTTTGCTTATAAATTGGTACTTCTAAAGTGCTGGAAGGAATTGTTGGCTTTTTGTTGTGTTGTTGTTGATAGGTTTACACTTGTTACCTTTCCCTTATGAACAGTTAAAGAAAAAATAAACCACGATAAAATTGCCTTCAGTCATCTAAAATATCAGCTACTTGAACTGAGTGGAGTGTGAATTTCTAAAATTAGGAAATTGCAACATCTGACTTAAAGTCTTAATATACTGTTGTCCGTAATTTCTTATTTTGTTTCTCGTATCTTTCCATTAGCCTTCACCTTAAACCAGGGCTTCCCAGGTGGCCCTAGTGGTAAAGAACCCGCTCGCTAATGCAGGAGACTTTCTAAGAGTCTCAGGTGTGACACCTGGGTAAGGAAGATCCCCTGGAGAAGGAAATGGCAACCCAATCCAGTATTCTTGCCTAGAGAATCCCATGGACAGAGGAGCTTGACATGCTACAGTCCACAGGGTTGCAAAGAATCGGACACGAATGAAGTGACTTAGCACAGCATCACCTTAAACCAGTCTTGCAGTTTCTGAGGTCTGTTGGCCAGTGGTGCTCCTTCACAGAGGATCTGCAAGCCTTCCCAAGGCCGTGAAACATCAGCGAGAAGAGGTCTCTGAAGGCAGCATCCAAAGGAACAGGACATTGGGCTGATGGCTTCAACTTGAAAACCCACTTCTAGTATGATCTGTATTCGGCCAGATCAAATTTAACTAAAGCTGCTACTAATATAATATTAATGCTTGAGACAACTATCGTTGAATGAAACACAGTCACCATACGTAGACTTGGAGCCAGTCATTAATTGTTCTTCAGTCTTTCTTCTTCAGAATAGATAGTCACTCTTTCTTTACTGTATAATGGTTCTCTCTTTCATCCATGACTCAGAAGATTCCAACTGGTACTGGAACAGTCTTTGAGTTGACAATTTACTAGCTCAGACTGTTGCCAAAGCAATAGTTTTTTGATTACCCTCGGACAGTCTTGCAAAGAACACCAGCCGGGTGTAGTTGTTGGGGAGGATCATTAATCACCATAGAGTGATGGACCCCAAACAACAAATAATACAAAAGGAAGGAACAATAACATTTTTCCATAGTGGAAACAGCATTAATTAGAGAACTGAAGAGCAAGCCTTGTAGGAGAGCGAGTTCCAGTGCTTTCAATATGGCCCAGTCACCACCTGGACATACCTGCCCTCAGACCACATGCCAGACACGCACAAATATATATATACACAGGTATGCATGTACAGACTATCATCAACATACAAGTTATCAACTCATGTGCACATATGTGCTTGGACACACACAGGAGCACATTTACAGGAAGAGACACACAGAGAGCTCTCTTACAAATACAATCAATCGCAGATGGCTGGGAAACAGCCTGACCTCTGTGAGGCATCATGAAAGATAACTGTGAGGTGTCAAGCATTTTAATGGAATATGGCAGGCAGGATTGCTAGTGCACAAATATGGATTTGAAACCTTGATCAATGTGTCTATAGGAGTGGGGGATAAAACTCAAGAAAAAGAGTTAAAAATGAGGAGAAAGAAGAAGAAAAAGGGGCTTCTGACAGAGGGAGCAGGTGGAGGCAAGGAGATATATATAGTAGCCTGGCATGCAAAAATGCCTACAAAGAATGATCACCAGAACATTAAAGATAAACACCTAAAGAAAAGCTGGCGGCAAGGTGCATTTCCAACAGAAAGAGAGCTGCTAAATAGATCAGGGTATACCCACATAATGTGGTATCATGGAATTTCAAAAATGATGTTTTAGAATTTGTATGAAATATGTTTGTAAATAATGATAGGCTTACAAAACATGATACGGAAATTACACAATGTCTGACCTCAGTTTTGTAAGAAAATTCTACTCTGAGAAAAGACTAGAGAAAGACAATGAAATGCCAACAACAAGGACCTCTGCGGGACTGGAGATGACTCTTTCTCTAAACATTTCATATTAGTCTCCCTTTCCACAGTGACTAGGCAACTTTCCACTCAAAAGTTTTAATGTGATGTCTAGGAGGCTGGAAAATCCCACGGACGGAGGAGCCTGGTGGGCTGCAGTCCATGGGGTCGCTGAGTCGGATACGACTGAGCAACTTCACTTTCACTTTTCACTTTCATGCATTGGAGAAGGAAATGGCAGCCCATTCCAGTGTTCTTGCCTGGAGAATCCCAGGGACAGGGGAGCTTGGTAGGCTGCCGTCTATGGGGTCGCACAGAGTCGGACACAACTGAGGCGACTTAGCAGCAGGAGGCTGGAGAGTCCATGTTGGAAACTCAGCCATTTGATAGTTAGGGTGGTTCATTAATTAATTCATGGGACACTGACTTTATTCCTGGAACACTAAGCATCACTGTATGTATAACACTGTGCTAGGCTCCAAGGGAAGTAAATAAAATAACAGGCCTGTCCCTTGGGCCTTGGTGCTTGCTCTGTGAGGTCCCCAACTAAACGTGGGCATACGTAGCACTGAGGTTTTCAGGGGTCACCCCTGGAGGAGGTGGAGGAAGTGAGTCAGTGCCCATGTGGAAGGCTGGTGCCTATGGCTTATCTGCCTTACACACATTTCCGTCCTAAACTCCAAGCCGAGGACGAGACTGCTCTGCTGGTCTCCAGTGGGCAGGGCGGAAGGAATGGTGGTTCAGGAGGAGGAGAGGGACAGCTGGACCCCAGGTCTTGGCAGACGCCGGGGTTCTGCTTGGGTGGTGGCAGCGAAGGGAGGCTCCAAGGGGACCAGGACATGAGCGCCCTCCCCTCTTCCTGTCTCAGCACCACTGTGTGCATGGGACAGAGACTGGCACACTTTACCTCGTGAGTCTCTGGAGTCTCTCATGCCCTCCTGTCAGAGGATAAGCTCCCCAAGGACAGAAAGCACTTCTGCTCATCTTTGTAATCCCCTGGGGCCAAGCAGAAACCAGCTGGAACGTAGTAGGGTCTCAGTAAATCCTTGCTGAGCTGCATTAGAAAGTGATGAAAGCTCTCTATCACTGATGCCAAAGCCTGTGGGTCATTTATCTGTGATAGGCCATGCCACTTTAGGCTTTATTGAGCGCCGTTTCGTTTTAGGAGCCATGATTAATAACATAGGATGGCTTCCCTGGTGGCTCAGACAGTAAAGAATCTGCCTGCAATGCAAGAGACCCAGGTTCAATCCCTGGGTTGGGAAGGTCCCACGGAAAATGGAGTGGCTATCCACTCCAGTATTCTTGCCTGGAGAATCCCATGGACAGAGGAGCCTGGCAGGCTAAAGTTCATGGGGTCGCAAAGAGTTGGACACAACTGAGCAATGTTCAGTTTAATATATGGTAAAGCCAAATCCACACAGGACTGACCCATGTGAGAATAGAACAGGATTCTTGCACGTGCACACACACACAGAGGCACACAGGGCACACGGGCGTGTGCAGCGTCACAAACGTGACGCTCCTTGTGCAATGGATGGGGAAGAGGCTTCTAGGGTGGGCTGGGGAGAGACGTGGCCGGATACGGAGAGGGGGAGAGTGGTCAGAATGGTGCCGTCAGCATAGTGACCGCAGGAAGCGAGTATTTCTGTCCCTGCTTGAGTCATGCATTGAAGGCAGGAAGAGAAGGGGACAACAGAGGATGAGATGGTTGGATGGCATCACCGACTCAATGGACATGAGTTTGAGCGAACTCTGGGAGTTGGCGATGGACAGAGAGGCCTGGTGTGCTGCAGTCCATGGGCTCGCAAAGAGTTGGACACGACTGAGCAACTGAACTGAACTGAACTGAGTCATGCATCTCACACCCCTCAAACCTCCTAAATTCTCCAGCAGCGTTTTTTTTCCAATCAATATACTTTAATAAGGACCCATTTTTGAAATTATGGACACTGAATGTTCCTTGGGCTCCTGCACCTCCCTGAACCATAAGTCCCGGTAAGATCTTCCCAAGAACGCTGCAGTCTGTGGCAGGCCGTGGAGTTTGGCCCACCCCGTACCTTCAGTGGGAACTGCTGGGTGAGTTCGGGCACGTACGCAGCCCCAGCCTGCTTCTTGTGCAGGGACACGACCACGAAGTACTCGAAAAGTTGCCTCTCCTGGTACTCGACCAGCTCCCGGTCCAGGGGCGGGTATCTCGGAGCCTGCTTCAGCCGTGACTTCACGTTGACCAGGCGCTGGCTGTGGGCTGGAGAGGGAGCAGAGAGAGACAGAGAGCGGAGGACCGCCTGAAAATGACTCACTCCCAATGTCGAACTGCGCAGAGCTGTGACACGTTATGGAATTCCCAGCTCAAAATACTTTTCCTAATCCTAAAAGCGTTCCCACATTTAACAAATTAGTACAAAGCTCTTTATTGGGGATTTTTGCCAAAGTTCTAGGAGCAGCAACCCGCCGCCAGGCTAATTGGGGAACGTGGGGCCTCCACTCCACCATGGATTTGCTGTCTGGACTTGGGGCAGCAGCTTGAGTGATCCTTGGGTTCCTGTGTCAGATGGGGTGGGGACTCCTCCTTTCAGCTACTTCCTTCACCTTTTCTCTTGAGGGCTGTGACGAAATCCAGACCCCAGAGCTTCCGGAGCTGGGAGCTTTGTAAACATCCCGTGTGGCTCAAGTGGCAGAGGCCTGCCTGGTCTAGAACTCCCATCTGCCTTCTCTCCTGCGACCGCTCTGCGTGCTGCAGACGGTCGGCCTCACTCCCGAGATGGGTCAGGGAGCCAGGCGGGTGTCAGAGGCCGAAGAGGCAGGGCCACTGAGCAGACGGGTGGGTCGGCATCACCTCGCTGAGCAGCCCTGGACTACAGCGTTCCCTGGCTTGCCCCTGGGATTCCGAAAAGTTGTGGAAAACTCACTGAGACCTAGACTAAGCTCACCAGGTTTAGGCACACGGGGACCAGTAATTTCAGCGACTTCATCTAACAGACGAGGAAGCCGAGGCCCTGGATCTCGGTCATTTCCCCCAGATCCCAGAGCCATTGTACAGGAGTAGGGCGAGGGCCCCAGGTCTCTGGAGTCCCAGGCCAGCACGCTGAACCTTTCACAGCTGTGAAGAACATCCATAACACATGGGTGCGGGGACAGGGAGTCACCGCAGCGGTAGTTACCCTGTGTCTCTAGTGTAGCCAGAGGCTCAGGGGCTGGACAGGCCCACCCAGGCCGGGTTCAGACGTCCACGCCTTGCCCAGCGAGCTCCTGCAAGGACGCTGTGTCCCCTCACACTCAGCAGGAAGCGCCACCTTCGCACCTTCCCCATCACCAACACGCCCTGCACAACAACGGCTCTTCTCACCTTTCAGCTTCTCCTCGGTGTCACTGTCAGACTCGCTGTTCTCATCTGTCACTAGACCAAAAAAAAAAAAAAAAAAAGCAAACGTGGGTCTTTCTAATGCAGGAAACTTTTTCATGTGGTAGCACAAATCCGAGAGTTCTAGTTCAGAGGGGCTGGTTTTTTTTTTTTTTTTATGTTTAAAGGTCATGAACAAACTATGTCTTTGTCCAACTGCATGTGTTTCCAGATTAATTTGGCTGTACTTCAGATGGTACCTCTAGCAAATCCAGTCAAAGATATTGGTCCCTTCCCAGTGCAAATTAAGCAAAGAAGGTGGCTCCCCTGCTGAGGTCAGAGCATGCAGCCCTGGGCTGACATGATGGATGGACAAGGAGAGGGGAAGGGAGATTCTGTTTTCAGATTCTTGCAGGTGGAGGAATAGTGGCGGGGCCCCTACCTTTTCCTGAGTTGCTCTCTGTGGACTGGGACAGCCTCTTCACGCGTTTCTTTCCTCTCCGGGCTTCATAGATGGCATTGATTCGCAATACCAGCTGCCACACATGGGGAGAAGGGAAGCCTGTGTGAGCAGTCTCCTCCCTGAGAGGGGCTGGGATGCCCTCGCTGCCCATTCTCTTTGAGGACCCTGGTGGGCCAGGGCTGGGGGCAGAAGGTGGGGGAGACACGTCCCACTGGCCCGCTGGCGTCTTTTAGTCATTCTTCTCAGCCAGATAGAAGCCCGACCCATCAGGAGCACAGCCAGCCTCTCTGGTGGGGGGGGGGGGGGTTGTCTGAATCTAATGCATCCCGCAGAGACACAGAGGGAGCCATTACACTGGATAATGGTGTGATGGCTGCGCCCCTTCCGACAGTGCCATCTCACTGTGGTTTGGGAAGGAGCCTCTGCCCCCAAAACAAAACAAGGAAAGGAAGAGACAGGAAAAAAAAGCTGTTCCCAGGCAGGGCCCCTTTCATGGGAACCATGCCAAAGCGTGTCTGAGCAGCAAGCAGGAAGGGAGCAGAGTTGTCGTGGCTCTTGAGTCCAAGCTCGGGTCAGCAGGGAGTCAGGCTGGCCCCCAGCACATTGCCCTTCTTGCAGACTGGTGGAGGCCTCTCGGGACCACCCTGGTGCTCAGGAGCTGAGCTGCTCAGCAGATGCCTTCCTAAGTGGCACAACCTCCAGGCTGACTATAGCAGAGCCAGGTGATGGAGGCCCCCGGGTCACTTCCTGTCCGGCTTTACAGCATCACCTGTAACTTCCAAGAGCAGAAGCTTTCTGGGTTTTACCTGGTTGGGAGAAAGGGAGGTCTACTCATGCATAATCGAGGCAAGCTAACTACTGATGTTAAAGGCGAGCTGGCTGTAAGCTACCTTGGAAAGCTTGAAATTCTTTTGTACGTTGGGAAGAACGGGAGGGATGTGCTATGGTAAACTGGGTAATGGGACCCAGGTGGGCACAGTTGCCAATGCCCATCTCTAGCCTCCGCTCTCCTGATCTATTCCCTAAATGAGCTCGCTGGCTCCTCTCTACAAGCGTCGGCCTGGCAGGGCGTGGGGGACTTATCCTCAAGGTCTCCTTGTGGTGGGTCTGGGGTCCACGCCCCCAGCTCTGCAGAGCCTCCTGATACAGCCCTGCTGCATCTCCTGACACCTGCGCCCTCTGGCTCCTGATGGGGAGCCCAGCCCCAGCCGTGCCCACTCTCTGTGTCCGCTTCTCTCCCCAACCAGGAATCCCACCTGAATGAGGCCTCTGCCTTCACCCCTAAACCCCTGCCATGTGGTGGCTCTTTCTGTTTGCTCTCACTAGCCTGTCATCTCCTTGAGAGCACACCCCCCTGAAGTGGCCTTCTCTTCTTTTCAAGCATGATCTGACTGGTAGGATACGACACTAACCCCATTTCTCTGGCTGTCACATAATTGAACTTTAACAGGAGATAATTTTTTTTTTGAGTGTTCTGAAAAAAAAAATAAAGTGTTCTGTACTAGAAGTACTGGCCTCTTTAGAAGCCATTTTTAAGTTGAAAAAAATATTTTTAACTATAAGCTCATTTGGAAGATGGTGTGTTTCAGAGAGTCATGTGGTACTTAATTCTGCTATGGTGGCTGCCAAAGAAACAGGGCTCCACACAACCTGCCGTGTGTGCTGAGCAGGGAGCTGGCTTCATTAGAAAGGACAGTGCTGTGATTCATGAGTCCTGAGGACATCACACCGCTGCTCGGTTTCAGCTGCTGCGTTAATGAAGGTACACGGTTGCTAGGAGAATACAGGGAAGGAGTGTCTCTTTCTCTCCCCTCCTCCACCAGGACCTTCATTCCTCTTTCGGCCAAGGTGGGAGAAACCAAGGGGAGCATCCACACTTCCAGAAGGGACTCTATGTTACACGGTTCAGCAGAGGCAGCTGAAGGAATGCCAACCAACCCACTGTCTCATCAGTTGTGAGTAGACCGTGAAGTCCTTCTTGCTAGATCAAAACACAACAGCCAGGGTTTTGGACAGCAAATGCTTTAAGGGTCAAAATCTGGAAGGCATGAATGTGCCTGAAAAAGAACCTTTGACTTCAAGAAAAGGATTCAGAGCACCTAGAAAGCTTCATACTCAAGAGTGGGGGTAAGTCTAGGTTAAGATTAAGTAGCAAGGGACAGAACTGAGGATTCATGAAACTTAGAATAAACTATAGTTAGTCACCAGGGACTTCCCTGGTGGTCCAGGGGTTAAGATTCTATGCTTCCAATGCACAGGGTGTGGGTTCGATCCCTTGTTGGGGAACTAAGAGCCCATATGCCTTGTGATGGAGCCAAAAAATTAAAAAAAAAAAAAAAAAGCATTCTTTTGAAGAATTGTGTAGTTCGCCTTTATGATTAAAGTTTTAATAGGATTTTGTTGTTGTTGTGAAAGTGACAGCTAAAACACGGTGATTTTTCTCTGGATTTGATTGTCAAAGCTGATTTTTTTCCAGATTTGATTATATCTGTCAAAGCCTATCTGAATAAGTGCCTGGGCGCTATTTAAGTGGGTGGCAACTCACTTTAATTTCAGGCAATATACTGAGAGGTAACAAACTGCTGCTTGTAAATTAAACACATAGAAAGTGGCAGAAGTAATTCTACTTTTCTTTCTACCTCTCTACTTTCATATAATATATGCACACATATTTTCCTCTCCTTAATCAAAAAATCTTTTCTAAATAATAAAATAATATGAAGGTGGTAGAAGACAGAGGTTAAGTACTTATTAAGAGATCCCACAGTCAAACTTAGAGTTGTATCAAAGCTCTTTTAACCTAAAGCTGATTCATTTGATTGTTCCTGTTTAATTTGCTAAAATAATGGTGAAGTTGTATAGATGTTACTGGCCATTTGTGCAATTATTCCACAATAGCAGTTTTTTGACATTACAGAGATGTGCGAGCCTTGCTAGAACGAGAAGAGGCGCAGTAAGGGTGATTCAAGACCCCACACTTCGGGGTCCCCATGAGAAGCCACCATGACAGCACAGGGCAGGGACTCAAAGACAGTCAAAAGGAGACAGCGACTCCGCCAGGGATGAAGGAGACTGGGACCCGCATGCTAGTGGGAACTCATCCAGCAGACACCGATGATCAGCGCGCAATGTGCATTGCACCCTGGGTGGGGCAAGGCAGAGCCAGGAGACGGGAGGGGAGCGAGGCCTGAGTCCTGCCCCGGGCCCTTGCTGCCCCCTCCCAACCGCCAGGCTGCAGGTGTTAGGTCACCCGACTCTGACTGCCCTTACCCTTCAGGATGCACTCTTGACTATCAAGGTGACTTAATTTCACTTGAAAAAGAATGAAAGGAATGGAGGTGGTATTATAGCTCAAAATACTGATGAACCAAACTGAGTCAGGAGGGACCAGCTGGTGAAAATGTCCTTTGACTTTTAGGTCAGTGGGTCACTTTGAAAAATCGGATGAAACCTATAGACAGCCCACCTCCCTTCCTTGTATCCCCTCAAACTCATCCATGTAGCTTTACATGATTTAATGCGTTTCATGATCCCCTGAAGTCCATCTGCAGACGCTGAAATGAAGAATTCCTTCTCTAAAAGTTCCTGTAGTGGGGGCTTTGCTGGTGGTCCAGTGGTCGGGACTCTGCCTTGCAATGCAGGGAACACTGGTTCCATCCCCCTGGTCTGGGAAGATCCCGCATGCTTTGGAGCAACTAAGCCCATGCAGCATAACTACTGAGCACAAGAGCTGCAACCACTGCAGCCCGTGTGCCTGGAGGCCGTGCTCCGCAATGGGGGGAGGGGTCACTGCAGTGAGAAGCCAGCATTCCACAACGAAGAGTGGCCCCCATTCACCACTAGAGAAAGCCCACGTGCAGCAACAAAGACCCACCACAGCCAAAAAACAAAAATTTTTAAAATACATTTTAAAAAGGCTCCTGTAGGAAGTTGGTATCGAAGTGTCCAGCATAGAATGACAGGCATTGCAGGGGCTGCACCGAGCGAAAGGAAATATAACACCAGTGTAAGAAAGAGCAGCCACAGTCCACGCACACCCAAGCCACTGGGTCTGTTTTGCCTTCAGGGCTGAAAAGAGCCAGAAAAGATATATATATATATTTTAATATATATATGTTTTAAAGAGGAGAACCTTGTTCACGTAAGCCCTCCACTGTTTAAATTTCTTTTTGGCCACGCCACAGGGCATGTGGGATCTTAGTTCTCCAACCAAGGATTGAACCTGCGCCCTGTGCAGGGGGAGCACAGAGCCTTAACCACTGGACCATCAGGGAAGTCCCAGAAAAGATGCATTTCTGACAAGAGCTCCCTCAGAGCACAGGCTCCGTGCGGTGCCCCTCTGCAGTGGGAGGTGATGGAGTCTGAGTCAGAGTACCACGGATGGGGCTCGGCTTTTTAAGGCCATGAAGGAGGGAGATGTGGCCTTTTTGAGGCTGAGCAATGGAAACACAGTTTGGGATCATGAGAGTCGTTAAGCAGGGAAAGGCATGGCTAAGAGGAAGGCTGTGTGTGTGCACGCGCAGTCATGTCCGCCTCTTCGATCCCTGCATTGCAGGCAGGCTCTTTACCATTAGCGCCACCTGGTAAGCCCTACAGGACCCCAATTATTATGACCAAGGCCCAGCTAGCTGAGCTGCTGGCTTCCCCGTGTCTGCCTGGCCCGTGGTGAAGCAGGTAGGAGGGCCCAGTGATTTGATCTCTGCCCAGACTCCTCTGTGGCCTTCCTTTGCAGGAAGTGTGTATGTGGGGTGCACTCCTGAACACAAGCTTGTTGCGAGCCTTACCTTGGGTATCTTTCTCTTCTTCCTGCCATTCTGCAGGTCCCCGAGGTTAAAGAAGGTGTCATCAGGGCTGCTGGGGGTGGAGGGAGGGCTGATTTTGGAAGGGGACCCAGTTCCATCCCGACTCAACTTCCTTGTGTCCAGCAGTTTGAAGTTCCTCCTTTCTGAATTTTGCCGAAAAAAGGCAGGTTTGGACAAGGACTGCTGCAAGGGGAGAGGAAGAAAGAAGAGCAAATAAATACAAAGAGACCCGAGAGAGAAGCGGTGCTGCCAGGGACGGAGACCAAGAAGGTCAAGAGGAGAAGCTCCTCTAAGTCCCCAAGGGCACACTGAGGTCATCTATGCTGTTAAGGGCCTAAACACTTATCATCCAATTAAGGAAAATGAGGATGATAAAGGATGCAAGTCTAATCCACTCTCTCTTTTTAGACAAGTGGAAACTCACCTGGCTCTATGCCATACCTTTACAAATGAGGCTTTCTGACACCATGTACTAGGAGTTACAAGACTTATGTTTAGCTTTATCCCTGTCACTGGCAAGGGAAATTCCTTCTAATACAAGGAATTTCACTTCTTTGAGCCTCAATATCTGATTTTTAAAAATGAGCTGTTCTAAGGTCAAAAGGCCAACAAAAAAACAATAAAAAAATCTGCAATTTATAGAACTCATTTTTTTCTAATACATGCTACAAGTTAATGAGAAGACTAACAATTCAAAAGAAAAACAGGCAAAAGATAAGGACTGGAGGTTTACAGAAAAGGAAATAGAATAATTTTCAGATACATATAAAAGATTCTTAGCTTCACTCATCAGGAAAAAAAAATGAAAACACCATTGAAGAAATATTTTTTTTCCTTGAAATCTTTATTGGAGTACAGTTGATTTATACAGTTGTGTTAAGTTTCTGCTGAACAGCAAAGTGAATCCTTATTAATTAGTTATCTATTTTATATATAGTAATGTGTATGTATCAATTTCAGTCTCCTAATTTATCCCTTCCCCCTTGATCCCCCTTAGGGAAGAGGGGGTGGCGAGGAATCTACGTGCCTTGAGCCTCGAAGACGGAGTTGACCTGGACTCAGCCAGGGTTCATTCACCCTTCCTGTCTGAATGTGGCTGGTGGCTTAACCCCTTCCAGTCCTCACATGTCCCTGTCTTACTGCCCCAGGAGGCCAACAGCAGGGAACTCAGAGGGTCCTTGATATAAAATATCCCACCTCGTCTTTACCTATCTCAACCTCACTCCTCCACTCGCTTATAGAGGACTCCCCCAGAAAGCACCAGGATGCCATTTATACACACATACAGTTGTTCTCCTGTGCTCACAGGTACACACATTCACATGAACGCTCAGACTATACACCCATAGGAATACATAGGCAGGCACCCGTGTTCTGACAACTGGGGACATTACACTAACGTACCACCGTGGCACTATATTAAAACAATGGCATACCTTGCAGGCAATACAAATCATTTTTTAAAAGAAATTAATGGCATGGGGAAATATTCATGATAAATGTAATAGAGCAGCAAAAAAGTATATACGAAAAAAATGTATATATGATATCATCCCAAATTTTTTTTTATGTACACACACATGCACACACACACACAGTGTGACACGGTCTGGAAAGAAGTAAACCAAAGTGTCAACAGTGGTTTTCTCTGGGAGTTGGGATTACATGCAATTGTTAAAATGCTTTTAAAACACACACACATATATACATAATAACCATCTGTTTTAGAAAAAAAATACAGGTGAGTATAAAGAAAAAATACAAATTCCCAATTACAGGTGATTTTTTAAATTTACACTTCTTGGTATTTAAAAAGAATTTTACAATGAGAATGTTCTGCTTTTAGAAAACAAGGTAATTTTTTAAAAGGATACATATTGAAAGCCTAATTCTATAGCTTAAGCAAACATACATAAATAATAGTTGTGCTGCAGGCACTAGTCTAAGTGGTATACAAGAATTAATTTGATTAACCTTCACAAGACCCCTCAGTTGTTCAGTCGCTCAGTCATGTCTGACTCTTCGTGACCCCATGGGGTGCAGCATGCCAGGCTTCCCTGTCCTTCACCATCTCAGAGGAGTGTATTATCATTCCCAATTTTTACCAATGACATACGGATATACAGCAATAAGATCATTTGCCCACAGTCACACGACTAGCAAGCAGTCTACGTGAGTTTGAACAGAGGCAGTCAGGCTCCAAGACCTGCACATTTGACCAGACACTGCCCCTACACAGCCACACGAGGTGACAGATGGTTTGTTAGTGGAAGATGATGTGGGTGAGCTACCCAGGTCAACCAGTGATTTTTTCCCCCTTAAGTGTCAATATATAAGAAAGAACATTAGGTTTTCTTTATTACAAAAAATAGTTTCTATCATATTTGCTGTGCTGTTCTACGTGTGGGAATAACAAGAAAAGAAAACAGCCCCTTCTCAGGAGCTTGCCTCATGTGTTTGTAAGCGTCAGCACCGGCCCCCAGCTGCATGTCTCTAGTGTCTGAGGAAAACCTGTCCAGTCACCCCTCACCTCTCTACTAGGAAGAGGCACGATCTAGTTAAATAACCGCCCCCTCCAAGATGTCTTAGGACCCTTCTGTGGCTGGTAGAGGAGGTTGTCATGGAAAGATTGCTTCAGTAAGTTCTAAGTCCCAGATGCAGCCCAGATGTGGCAGACGCTCCATGAATACTGGTGCGCTAATGGAGGTGGTGGAGAGGTCTGCGGCTGTGCCCGAGGACAGGGACACAAACCAGACACCCAGATGTGGGAAAGCAGAGGACTGCACATGACACACGGTCTTCCTGATGACTCGCAAAGGCCGCAACGGCCTGCAAATATGAGTGGCAATCAGATGTGCATTGGGCAACTGGGTTATCTTTCTGCAGGATAGCGCCTCTGGACTTCAAGTCCTCATTGACAGGGTTACCCACTGTGTTTCACTGCTTTAAAAAATTATTAAAATTATTAAAATTTAATTATTTTATTTTTGGTTGCACTGGGTCTTGGTTGCTGCATGCAGGCTTTCTCTAGTCGTGGCTCAGCAGTTGCAACTCTCTGGGTCTAGAGTGCAGGCTCAGTCGCTGTGGTGCCCAGGCTTAGTTTATCCCTGGTACGTAGATTCTTTCCAGACCAGGGATTGCATTTGTGTCCCCTGCACTGTCAGGCAGATTCCAATCTATTGTACCACCAGGGAAGTCCTCTGTTGCACTGCTTTAGGGACAGAGGACCAAGGTTTTCTCTAGCTTGGCAGGAAAGGGAAGAAAAGAGCTGCTAAGGGACTTCCCTGGTGGTCCAGTGGATAAGACTTCACCCTCCCAGCGCAGGGGGCCTGGGTTTGATCCCTGATTGGGGAATTCGATCCTGCATGCATGCTGCAACTAACAGGCCCGCGTTGCTGCAACAAACATCCTGAGAGCTGCAACTAAGATGCAGCACAGACAAACTAAATAAACATTTGGGGAAAAAAAGAGAAAAGGGCTACTAAGCCTTTATTTTCTGATACTAGGGAGGATCACCCAGTTCTGCAGGCAGACTTGCTTTGGGTAGATGTTTTCCGTTGTTCTGAAGTAGAACTGAGTAAGATACGAACGGGTCAGATTGGGTGTGAAAGCCTTCTTTAGTATAGTGGATTTACACTGTTGTATTAGTTTCTGCTGTGCAACAAGATGATTCAGTTATACATATGCATATATCCACTCTTTTTTAGATTCTTTCCCCATCTAGGCCATTGCAGACTATTAAGCAGAGTTCCCTGTGCTATACGTAAGTCCTTATTAGTTAACCATTTTATACACAGTAGTGTGTATATGTCAAACTCAACCTCCCAATCTATCCCCCACCTTTCCCCTCTGGTAACGATAGGTTCATTTTTTACATCTATGACTCTATCTCTGTTTTATAAATAGGTTCATTTGTACCTTTTTTAAAATTTCAGTTATAAGCAATATTATATGACATTTGTCTTTCTCTGTCTGATTCACTTCACTCAGCACTATCATCTCTAGGTCCATCTATGTTTACTGAAAATGGTATTATTTTGTCCTTTTTATGACTGAGTAACATTCCATTGTATACATGTGCCACATCTTCCTTTTCTGTTCCTCTGTTGAGGGACTTCATGACCTAGCTATTGTAAATAGTGCTACAAAGACCACTGGGGCATGTATCTTTTCAAATTATGGTTTTCTCTGGATATATTCCCAGGAGTGGGATTGCTGAATCATATGGTAGCTCTATTTTTAGCTTTCTACAGAGACTTCATACTGTTTTCCATAGTGGTTGTATCAATATACATTCCTACCAACAGTGTAAGAGGGTTCACTTTTCTCCACACCCTCTCCAGCACTTATTGTTTATAAGTGCTTTCCTTCTCCAAAGAAGGACAGATAGCCAAGAGGCACATGAAAAGATGTTCAACATCACTAATCATTGGAGAAACGGAAACCAAAACCACAATGAGGCCTCACACCGGTCTGACCTCACATCGGTCAGAATGGCCATCATCAAAAAGTCTACAGACAGCCTTCTTCTAAGCCAGACTCATTCACTGAGGGAGATGAAGGATTCCCTAAATGCTGAGCACATCCAAATTCCAGTGAAAACACAAACAACACATTTCAAAGGCCAGTAGAAACTATTTGTCAATTATTGGCTGTCGTGGATTATTCAGGATCACGCTCTTTTCCGTAGGAGGAGAAGACAGCAGTTAATTGGTTTTGGCAAGTACTGTAGCAATTGATTTGGGCCAGTAAGATCCAGCCTTCATGAAAGGTTCGATCTTCCACTCTCTTGAGGAAGATTCCCTTTGTGACTATCAGGGCTTATGTGTATACCCGCCGCCCGCCAGCCAATGCTGACCTCAAGCAGAGCCTAGAGAGGAAGTTGGCTTCTTTTCTTAGGCTGGAAACAGATCCTTTTGATGGGATTTAAACTGACACTTGTAGCCTGGATTTGGTCTCCATTTAATTTCTTCAACAACTAAACCACTGTATAACAACTACTTACGGGAAACACAAAGAAACCAAATACATACTTTCTGACCTCGAGGAGCCTACAGTCTAGTTGAGGAGATATTTTTAAGACATATTACATGACTCAGTAGATGGTTAGATAGCATCACTGACTCAATGGACATGAATGTGAGCAAACCCCAGGAGATAGTGAAGGACAGGGAAGCCTGGCGCGCTCTCGTCTATGGGGTGGCAAAGAGCTCGACACGACTTAGCGACTAAATAGCAACATGACTTAAGTCAGACTTCAGACCATCAAAATAAGAGATGTCATAAGACAGAATATACAAATTAGTGTAAAATGAATGCTTAGCCCATTGAGTGTTACAGGAGAGCAGAGGGGAACAAGTCCCAGGGACTAAGATGGCCTGGAGGTTTTCTGAAGGGGGCATGATTGAGCTGGGCCTTACCGGGCTGGGAGAGGTCCAGGCAAGAGCCAAGGGCAGAGGCAGAAATGACCTAGAGCAGGGCTGGGCAGAGCACAGCATGTGGACCGCGTCCGGGCCACCACCTGTTTCTGTACAGGCCACGAGCCAAGAACAGTCTCACTTTTAAATGACTAAATATATATACATTTATGTGACATGTGAAAATTATATAAAATCAAATTTCAGTGTCTGTAAATAAAGCTTTATTGAAACACAGCCTCCCTGACTGTTTACATATAGTCTGGCTGCTCCACACCACAACGGCAGCGCTGAGCAGTCAAAACAGAGACCATATATTCATTCCCTGGCTTTTCAGAGAAAACATTTGCTGCTCCTGGGGCTATGACATCAGAGGCAGTTAGTAGGCTTTGGCCAGAGAGAAGATTTTATATTTAGGAACTGTGGGAAATGGGTGCCCAGGGATCCACTATGAAGAATGTGTAATGTTATGTTAAAGAATATGAATTTATACTAATGTGTTCTCTGTTTCTTTAATTTTGTCATTTCAAAAGTATATAAATGAAATCATGTAGTATGTAAACCTATGAGAGTGGCTTTGTTCACTTGCCGTAATTCTCTGGAGATTTATCCAGGTTGGTATACATCAATAGCTTATTCCTTTTTAATGCTGAATAATATTCTATCATATAAATGTGCTGTACTATATATAACCATTCACCCACTGAAGGACATTGGAGTTGTTTCCAGTTTGGATCATTATGAATAAAACTACATGTGTTAAAAAAGAAGAATATGAATTCAGTTCCTCGGCAATGTGTTGAAATTATCATGTATGAGAATACAGTAATATTATCTGTATGTAAATACTACAAAACTGCAAAAAGTTCAAAAAGATATTCTGAGAAAATGTCAGTGTTCTTTCCTGACCTCTAGATAACCAGACAACTCTGCAGAAGTGCCTGCTAACTCATTCTTAGGGACTGTTTCAGAGACATTCTTGCTCATTCACAAACATATATGAGTTTGTTTTATGTCAGGACATTCTTTTTCACAGCTGTGTAACGTGGACGTACTACCTTATTTACAGCTGGGGAGAATTCTGAGCCAGATGCTACAGCGCTACTTTAGGAAGCCTTGCTGAGCAGAGGGTTCCAGGAGAACTAGACGCAGGAAGCGGAGGCAGGCCACTGACGAACAAATCCAGGAGCCTGCAGTGAGGATGCCTGGCATTCCCGTGTAACCCAGAACCCCAGCCTGCTCAAGGCCACGGTGCTGGGGACCCCCTCCCTGCACCATTTCTTTGGGGGCTCATACCTTGGCAGGTGTGTCAGGGATGGAAGAGGTGGGAGAACCTGGAAAATTCAAGACACACTTCTTCCCGAGGCAGCGACCATGTAACTCAACGTCCTCATAAGGGTTTTCCTTCATGGGTGGATCTGCGGTCAAAGGCAATGAACAGATCAGAAACGGGGAACACCAAGGAAGCTCTCCTTATCAGATCTCTAGCCAACACCGTGGTCTCTCCTTGTGGGGATGCGTGTTGTCTTGCTATGCTTTTAGCCTTCCTCTTGGTAATGGATCTCGATTTTCACTGGGGTAAGTCCCTGTCTCCCCATTCTCAGATGTGTGAGCTTCACTCCACTCCTGGTCTCAGAGTTTAAGCCAACCTGAATATTCTGTATCCTGGCCTCAGGGACCACTCCTGGAAGGGCTCATATTCCAGGCCTAAGCCCACTGTTGCATGGCATTCCTGGACTCTGAAGGTGAACAGGGACCTAACCCAGTCTAGTGAGAGTGAACCTCGGGTTGTTTGCTGGGACTTGCAGGAGACAGGCTTTCCTTTTTTGCTGCAGGCAGGGACCCTGGGGAACTGATGGCAGCCATCATGGAGATCGTGGGACACCTGCTGAGAAGGGAGCTAACCTGAGAGATAAGAAGGAAGAGAAAGCCAGTTCTGGTCTCGTGACGCAACGAACTCCCTTTGCTGTTTCAGCTGGGTTTTCTGCTCCTTGTAACTGAAAGCTACCCTGCCAGGCACACACTAAGAGAAGTCCAGATCTCGTACCCATTTTGGACCTGGGACATCTACTGCATTGGCAGGAGCCTGTCTCTGGCAGATTGGACTCAGTAATTCAAATAGCACGGCTTAGTATCCCGGCTTCTTCAAGTCTCACATTTCCTCCCCCCTAGGAGTTTATTCCAGTGCTGATGACTGTGTGCATGCAGGAATGTGTGTATCTGCCCGATCTGCCCCTTGCATAGGCACACAGATGGGTTTTTCCCTCTCACCAGCTCGTTTCTTCCCCGCCACCCCCTACCCCAACATATGCAGACATGGTCTGAGTGTACATCTCACTGAAACTGTGATCCTCCCTGAAGATTTTAACTCACAAAATCTAAATGCACAGAAGCCCTATGAATCTGAGTCCCGTTTCTGAATCAGAGAATTCTTGGGAGCAAGGCCAAAGTTACTTTTCAAATACATTTCAGTCTGAAGTTTGATGGCGTTACAGTTTTGGAAAGAGTACGGTAGTCTTCAGTTTTCCTTCATTCAGTAATCACTACAATTCGCCACGAGTCTGTCACAAGCCAGATATTTTACCTACCATCTTCTCCAGTCCTCTAACAACCCTGTTAAGTATCTATCATCCTCCTTAGTACAGAGATGAGAGGAACGAAGTTCAGAGACGCTCGCTAAGTCACCGGCTTAATGTCACACAGCTAAGAAGCAGCAGAGTCAAGATTCCAGCATAGATATTGAGGCTCCAGGTCCCGTGTGTTTCCCACTGTTGCCACGCTGCCTCCCTGGCCATTCATCGCCAGCGCTTCCTCTTATTTTCTCTCACGTATTTCACCCTGGGTCACTCGTCCACCCGCCTACCTGGCTCTCTCATTTGAGTACGTTTGTCTTCCAGCATGTGTGCGTTTCAAGCAGCCAGCCCCATCTCCCTGCCCCTCCTTCTCAAAGGCAGGCTCACGCAGACATTTCGGCCTCTTACCTAGAATGTCTTCATAGACGTTCTCCTCCGATAAAGTGCGTGTGAGCCCCAGCTTCGTCTGTGCGTACCAGTCCACCCTGCTGTTCTCAGAGGAAGACTGCAGTAAGTCTTCAAACTCATAGGACTTCCTGGGTTGGACAAGGTGGGAGGAAAGAAAACCCAAGAACTTAAATCAGATTAGGCTGGTTCAGAGAACATATGCCATAAAATTTTTTTTTTCTTGTAAAAATTTCTGATGCCAAAATCAACTCTGTTTCTTGTAAGACAGTGTGAAAATCTTCAAATATGAGATGTGGCTTTTACTTGTGAGAATGTTTATGCTATTATGCCAGCCAAAGATTGTAGAGTATACATTTAAATACAAACCCCACTTTGTAAGTAAACATATGTAAGGAGGAGATAACAAAGAAAGGAAGTAAAAGATAGAGCTGCTATCTCAGGACTGAGGGATGGCCTCTCTTCATTTTTGCTTTTCTGGATTTTTCAAATATTCTACAGAACACACATTAATAACCAGAAAGGAGCAGTGATGGCCAGTTCAGAGCAGAGAGGCCTGGGTCCCTCCCCCTTTCTTTCACCTAAGTGGTTATAATCAGACACCCAAAGGCCAGCTGAGGCACCCCACCGAACTCTGAGATCTGTATGAGCACGGCTGGCTCTCTGTCTGGGGCCTGGCTTATTAACACCCTCCACTCATCCTACATCCACATGGGCTGTTCTAGGATTGAATAAGTCTAAGACACAGATCCTGAATCCTTCATTCACAAGTTTTTCCTTCTTGGATAAACTGCTGAAACTTAGTGTCCTGATTTGTAGATAGTAATTAGGACAGTAGATAGGACTGTCCAAAAAATAGAAAAGAGAATGTTTATAAAATCCTTGGCACCTAATAAGCATGCAACAAATGTTAGTTATCATGGGAGGGGGGATAAATTGGGAGATTGGGGTTGACATATCCACACTACTATATACAAACAAGGTAACTAATTAAGAACATACTGTTCAGGAAACTCTGCTCAGTGCTGTGTAATGATCCATATGGGGGTAGAGTCTAGAAGAAAGTGGATATATTCATATGCATGGCTGATTCACTTTCCTGTACAGCAGACACTAATACAACATTGTAAATCAACTATAGTCCAACAAAGAAACTAAGACCTAAAATGTTACCTATTATTATACCTGTAGTAGGAATGAGCAACCCACTCCAGTATTCTTGCCCGGAAAGTTCCAGTGTCAGAAGAGCCTATCGGGCTGCAGTCCTCGGGGCTGCAAAGAGTTGAACCCAACTGAGTGACTGAGCACACCCTCTATTTTTATTATTGTTGTGGTGCTACTAATTATTTATGTAGCCAGTGCTGTATTTACTGAGGGAGGTACTGTGCTCAGGGTTTGATAAGGAAGGACTAAAACAGTCAGAGTCCTTGCCTCAAAGAGCTTACATTCTAAGGAGGAACACAGATGTTCAACCAGCTCACACACAAGTTCAATGACAGAAAAGCACAGGTTGGGAGGATGTGGAGGAAGGTTCAGTTCATGTTGGGGGATGCATTAGGGGAGGTCTAAATGGGAAAGTCACTCACTGAAGCTGAGATTTGAAGAATAAAAAGAACTTAGTCAGGGAAAGAGTGTCCCCAAAAGAGGGATGGGCGTGTGAGAAAGTCCTGAGGTTTCAGAGTCCTCGGTGCATTTCAGGGAACGGCAGACAGACAGACAGTCAGCTCGCTGGACTGCAGGAACAGGGTGGAGAGCGCCGTGCAACAGAAGGGCAGAAGCAGGCAGAGGCTATCTGCCTACTTGCCGAGCTTTGGGGATTTCTTATATTTAAAATGTTTCCTTTTCCACTAGCTTCTTTCTCTTTCTTTAAACACACATGCTACGCGCAGTCGCTCAGTTGTGTCCGACTCTTTGCGATTCCATGGACTGCAGCCTGCCAGGCTCTTCTGTCATTGGAACTTCCCAGGCAAGAATACTGGAGTGGGTTGCCATTTCCTTTTCCAGGGGATCTTTCCAACCCAGGGATTGAACCTGAGTCTGTGGATTCTTTACCACTGTGCCACATGGGAAACCTAAACACGCATGGAGTTCCTCTGTCTTAAAAGCCTTCCTTTGAAGCAATGGCCCTTGCAGTTCTGCTATTTCTCACCAACCTTCCTTCCTAACACTTTTACCTCGGGGGAGAGGAGAAGCAGAGGTTATTCTCTTAGTTTACTGTGGTTCACTGGTTTTTCTTTCCTTTACTCTCTCAACCTGTCCGTGTGCATCCTTTTTCTGAAATCCCTCCTAAAGGTCACTAGTGAGTTTCTGGTAAAAACCTAACCACTCCGCTCCTTTCATTGCATGACACCACTTGGTCTCTACAGTGAAAGGCAGCAGTGCTCAAAGTGCGACCCATGGGTCAGGGCTGGGGTGCCAGCTCTTACCAGTCCTTGCTAAGCTAAGTACAGAAATTGATAGTAAGTGTTTACAAACTTAAAGGCAGCAGTGCTCAAAGTGCAACCCATGGGTCACGGCTGGGGTGCCAGCTCTTACCAGTCCTTGCTAAGCTAAGTACAGAAATTGATAGTAAGTGTTTACAAACTTTTCAAGCAATCTGACAGCATGGACTTACAAAAAACAAGCAAACAAACTGAGGTTTGTATACTGATGAGATTTTTTCATTTCATACCTCTTGTAATCCTTTCTTACTATATTTTACAAAAGTGTTGTTCCCATTGTTCAGCAAAGGATGGGGCACACCTCTGGAGGGTCTGAAGAGGCGGATGCAAGGAGGCCCTAACTCCGCACGCCCTGTCAGACCACTCTTCCTGGCCTGCACTGGCAGCTCTCTGCCTCTTCCTCTTTCTGGGTGTAGGAGTTTCCCAAGGCTTCTCCTCTTTAGGATCTATACTATTGATTGATTGGTTGGCTGTGCAGCTTGCAGGATCTGAGCTCCCTGACCAGGGATTGAACCCAGGCCCCAGCAATGAAAGTGCACTCCTAACCACTGGATAACCAGGGAGTTGCCTAGGCCCTATACTTTTAATATCTGCACATCTGAATTCGCCCCTTATCTCCACCCCCACCCTCATTCCTTAATACTTGAACTCAGCACTTAGGAGCACAAAGACAGGCTTCTAGGCTGGATCTCTATGGCCTTAAGTCAGGCTGGGAGGTTCAAACTGTCACCTGGGGTTCTGGGGCTTAGGGACAGAAGGCCATGCCCCAAAGGAGGGGATACCGACCCACGAGCCCCTTCTTTTTCCCCTTGAGGTGTCCAATGAGGAGAGGAAGGACTGAGCTTCCGAGCTCTAGTAGAAGTCTGGGGGAGGGGAAGCAGGTCTGAGCTGTTTCTCTAAGATGCGAGTGGCTGTGCTGTGAACCCACCCTGAACACTTCCTAGTCCGGGTGCCATTAGCCCAGGCTGGCAATAGCCAGCAGGTGGACTGGGGCTGGAGGTGTGGCCCAGAGTACCGTCAAGTAACTGGCCAAGAGGGGCCAGAACTCCTGGGTTTCCCCTGTTGAGCTGACCAAATTTTACATCAGCTAGAGTCCTCAGCACGTCCATTACATGGTAGGGAAAAGGCGCGTTGTTCAGAATCATTCATTCAATACTTACTGAGAGCTGACCGAGTGCCTATCTTAGGTCAGCACACTCAAACTTTACAACAACCCTGTGATAGATTACTGTTATTACACACATGTTATGCATGAAAAACAGGTCCAGAGACCTAAGGCAAACTGTTCCCAGTTACAGCAGGAGAACCTGGGAAATCTGGTTGGAGTAAGGCAAGGCCGGAGGAGAGCTGCAGTCACAGGCCCCAAATTAAAACAAGTGGAGTTTCCAAAGGTTTCTGTGTGGAATCTGAACTAATTTTAAAAATTTATTTATTTATTGGCCTCACGACTTGTGGGATCACAGTTCCCCAACCAGGGACTAAACCTGGGCCCTAGGCAGGGAGAGCTCGGAGTCCTAACCACTGGACCACCAGGGAATTTCCAGATTAAATTCCTATATAAAATGATATTATGCATTACTGAGCCCTGCCCAGGTAAGCCCTCTATCTCCCTCTATTTTCCATAATGCAACTAAACTATATGATGAAGAGATGCTATGAACCCTCACAGGGCACACAGGTGGGGGGCACTTCCCTGGGAGCTGAGCGGTTTCTGCCACAGCGGCAGGAAGCTCTGCTCCCAGCCGCAGAGGGACAGGGTGGTGGCACTGCCACAGGTAAAGCCTTGGCTGCCTGGGATTCCAGCATGACCCTGCCTAAGCTAGGTCTTTTCTTTGATTTCAGAAAGGGGCTGCAGCTGGGCCTTGCTTTGCCCTGTAGAGAGCTCTATCATTGTCTGCTGTTAAAACACCTCGCATCTCATTTGAGGTATCGATGAAGCAATATTTGTATAGGTCAAATCTTAAAATAATAAAATTATTATAAAATATTTATGAAATAGGGGGATTCCCAGGTGACATAGTGGTCAAGAATCCGCCTGCAAGTGCAGGAGACACAAGAGATGCTGGTTTGATTCCTTTGGGAAGATTCCCTGGAGGAGGGCATGGCAACCCACTCCAGTATTCTTGACTGGAGAACCCCATGGACAGAAGAGCCTGGAGGGCTACAGTCCATGGAGTTGCAAAGAATTGGACACGAATGAGTGACTGAGCATGTACGCATTTATGAAATAATATCTGAGTAGTTTAAATGTTTTAATAATAAACCCCCTAACAATAAAGATGTCTGTATGCTAAAGGCTCTCTAAGTCCCAGTGGACGGCTCCCTTACTTCAAGCACATGTGACACAAGAATCTGGATCATCTGTTGGGGTTTGTTAGGATGGGATTAGCCTGTAATCCAAGTAGCTGCTGTCAGACACTCTGGGATTTCAAGCTATAATTTGAATGTTATTTATGATCTTTCCATATTTTCAAGAATAAGATGATAATACAAGGTATCAGCTATATTTTGCATTTGATTACCAGCACATAAAAGGTAACACCAGTCTAAATGGTATTGAAAAGCCCACTTTTAAAATGTTACAAACTTCCATAAAAAAAAAAAAAAGCTGACTAGAGGACAATTAATCACAGTGCAAAACTCTACTATGCAAAAGAATTCGTCACAGGATTTCTTAAAAAGAAGTTCCATTTCTGTATTAAAATGTCGCTTTTCAGGTGGCTAATTCTTATACAGGAAGCCTGAAAGACAGACTGTAAAGCGACATGAAACTACTGTCTATACAGGATCAAGAAGAAACCAGAAATCTTTACATGCCCGGCTTCCAGAGGCAGTAGGAAAAGAAAATTCCAGTCTCCTTGTCCTGTGTTGGTGACGTATTTTCACCAGCATCATAGCTTCATTAGGTGGCTGGTTCCTCCTCAGCACTATTTCGATCATCTGCGGAAATGCCCCTTGGGACTGCAGCCCTGTTGTTCTGAGGCTCATTGATTACACTGATCATCCTATCACTCAGCTGAGTCTTTTCTATGAAAATATTTTTTAACTCAGCAAAAGGTTTTAATACCTTGATTTACGTATTAACTTTAAAAGGAAATTTTGAAGGGCTAATGATAACCACATCTAGATTCACTTCTTTCTCATTTACACACTTCCATGTTTGTTCCACATCCAGTTGCATGTTTCATAAGAAAGAAAGTGAAGTCGCTCAGTAGTGTCCAACTCTTTGTGATGCCCACCAGGTTCCTCCAACCATGGAATTTTCCAGGCAAGAGTACTGGAGTGGGTTGCCATTTCCTTCTCCAGGGGATCTTCCCGACCCAGGGATCAAACCCAGGTCTCCCGCATTTCTGGCAGATGCTTTACTGTCTGAGCCACCAGGGAATGTTTCATAAGCACCTTCTTAAAGAGTGGAATTGAATTCACAGCTGGTGATGCAGAGGTAAGAAGTCCCTGGGACTTCCCTGGTGGTCCAATGGTTAGGACTCCACTTTTCCACTGTGGGGGACATGGGTTCGATACCTGGTTGGGGAACTAAGATCCTACATGAAATGTCATGTGGCCAAAAACAAACTCACAAACCCGAAATCCCTGCCATTTCAAGTAGCATTTTGGACGTCATTTGTGATTTTTTTGTATTTTTGTGAATGAAATACTAACGTAAGAGCTCATCGCATGTCTCCATTTATATGACGAGTGGGTACTTCCCTGACAGCTCAGTGGTTACGAATCTGCCTGCCGAGGCAGGGAACATGGCTCTGCTCCCTGGTTCAGGAAGATTCCGCCTGCCTCAGGGCAGCTAAGCCCGTACTCTAGAGTCCAGGAGTCACAACCACTGAGCCTGTGCCCCGGAGCCAGTGCTCTGCAACAAGAGAAACCACTGCCATGAGGGGCCCGCGTACTGCAACTAGAAGAAAGCCCACGCCGCAGTGAGAACCCAGCGCAGCCAGAAACAGACAGACAGATGACGCAGGGGAAGCTCAAAATGAACTGCAAAGGCTGTCACCATCCATCCAAGTGTTTATGCCTTAAACCTGGAAGTCCTTTGCAGGTTCTTCTCCATTACCACCCACATGGAGCCAGTTAACCAGAGTTCTACCTACACGGTATCCCTGGGATCCACTGGCTTCTTTTCAGTCCCCTCTGCAGTTACACCGCCGGGTGACCCCAGGTGTGCGATCTTCCTCCCACCCCCCCAACTACCCACCCTGTCCCCTGGGGCCCCTGCCAGTCTCTACGCTGCTGTGGAGTGGAGGGGCAAGCTCTTAAAAAACACAAATTGGACTGTGTCTCCCCACTTCTTAAAAACCTTCAAATGCTTCCTGTTCCTCTTCAGTAACAGGCCCAGCCGTTGCCTGGGCTACAGTGCTTTTTCAGAGCTGACTCTCGAGGCCCCTGGGTCTCAGCTCACACCATTCCTATCCCTCTGGCCCAACCCTTGCCTTTCACGTCCTCCAGTGGGCTCAAGCCCTTCTTGCCCCAGGGTCTTTCCTTGTTTGTTCACTAAAAATGCATCCCTAATCCCTCGGCCCACCCCCGTGCCTGGGGACCTGAGGCCCTTGTACCCAAGCTGGCCCCGTTTCCACGACAGGCTAGTTGCCCCTGCTGAACATTCCCACAGTACCATCGGCTTCCTCACAGCGCTGAGGGTGGTCAATAACAGACTAGGTGTGTAGCTCTATCACTAGCTTGTAAGTTTCATGAGAGCGGGATCTCAGTCTACCGTGTTCCTTGCTATAACCTAACACTGCACAGAAAGAAGAAAGAAAGAAAGAGAAGGCACTCAGTCATGTCCGACTCTTTGCGACCTCATGGACTGTAGCCTACCAGGCTCCTCCGTCCACGGAATTTTCCAGGCAAGAGTACTGGAGTAGATTGCCATTTCCTTCTCCAAGGGATCTTCCCGACTCAGGGATTGAACCCGGGTCTCCTGCATTGCAAGCAGATGCTTTACCATCTGAGCCACCAGGGAAGCCCCAGTGCTACATAGGTATATAGCAAATATTTGTTGGCTGAATAAGTGAGTGACTATTTTAAAAGTTGGTTTTAATGGCCACCTTTACTGCTTACAATTCATCCCTATTTGGGGGTAAAAAATTTTTTATCTGTACTCTGAGAGCTGATTTTTTGAACACATTTTGCCCTCAGAATTATTTTTGGCTGTATTTAAATCTGCTTGGATGGCCTGAGACCCAGCACCTACCTAAAACACAAGCTTGAAACCAGGAATGCTGTGCTCTGAACCCCTCACCCCCGCCCCCAGCTGCCACAGACCCTGCTTCCCTCCATGCCAGGGGGCACCCCCGGTGGCTCAGACGGTAAAGCATCTGCCTGCAATGTGGGAGACCTGGGTTCAATCCTTGGGTCGGGAAGATCCCTTGGAGAAGGAAATGGCAACCCACTCTAGTACTCTAGCCTGGAAAATTCCATGGACGGAGGAGTCTGGCAGGCCCCAGTCCATGGGGTCGCAAAGAGTCGGACATGACTTAGCGCCTTCACTTTCCCTCCGTGCCCAGTGACCAGGTGTAGCTCTTCTTCTTGGGGAGGGCGTTCATACCACTGCTACCGACCAGGGTTCCTGGCCTCCTTCACCAACAGAAATTGATCAGGGACCAGACAAGCAATTCAGGAAACACTTTGTTCAGGCAATTCTGCAGCAGCCAAAGCGAGAACAAACAGCAGGTCCCCTTGCTTGCTCATTGGGGGAGGTGAGCCGGTTCCTTATACAATGTGAGATGAGGGCTGTGTCTAGGGGTTGGGCCAGAGGGGTGACTTAGGTGCTTTGCTCATCCCTTAAGTGGTATTGTGTGCCAAAGACATGCACAGTCCCCTGCTTTTGCTCCCCATTCTTCAGAAGTGGCAGTTGCATTTTTTGGTCTCTCTGGACCTTTTATTCAGAATTTGACCCCACAGTGCAGTATTTTGTTGTTGAGGAACAAGCATTGCAGCACTCAGTTGAGCTGTGCAAGCACTGCAGCTAGCATTGTAGCAAAGGGTCCCAGGTGCCAGCCTGTCACCCGGTGATCTGAGTAGGGGGCCAAGCAAGAGCACGCTGATTTCAGCTCTAAGCTCTCACTCTGTTACTGGGTAGCTCCTCTGTCCCGCGCTATGACTACACATGTTGGGTTTCCGCTTATCTCTATCCTGGATCCAAAATAGAAATGTAAGAAGAAAAACTATCCATGGAGAAGGAAATGGCAACCCACTCTAGTATTCTTGCCTGGGAAATACCACGGGTGGAGGAGCCTCACGGGCTGCAGTTCGTGGAGTCACAAGGGTCAGGCACAACTGAGCACACACACACGCAACCTTACTGTGGCTATAGGAGAAACAATCTGCCTTTGATACGCAACCAGTAAAACTGTTCACCTAAAAAAATATTGGAAGCAATCATTGGTGTCACAAACAGCTAAAGTCTGGAAAAGATTTTAATAGCGTTGTAAGAACAAGACTTGGATATTGGTAGTTGATCTACGATGAACAAGCTGAATGACATTGTCAGAGTTAGTCTGTCTCCTTATTACCTCTTCAAAGGATTTTGAAACCAATAAATAAAATATTAAGCTAATTTTATTCCTCTTTGGAGTTAAAAAAAATCATCTTTTACTCTAGGCCCTTATTAGGTATTGAATTGTCCAGTACAAATTCATATTGCTTTAAGGATATTGACCAAAAAAAATGATATTCAGATACAGACATCCTCAATGGGTGCACCATATTAGGAGGTTTTCCTAATACTTGTACGATGGGGAGGATTTTGGAAAATAAAAAGTTTATGAACAAAGATGATCTATTTTGACCATCTTCATCAAATTCAAAGCTAATATATGACATACTAAGGATAATGAAGCCTAGAAGGAGGCACTGTAAAAGAGAGTACGAACTGAATTACCCTGCACATTCTGACGCACGCTCCGTATATCCCCCTGAAAAAGGGAGGGGGAAAATACAGCTAGCTCAGTCTATAATGGTCCTCAAAATTACCTAGAAAAGCTCTTCAGAGACCCTTTCTTTGAAAGAGATGGTTATTAATTTCAAAGTAACACTGAAGCTGGGTCAAACAGAAAAATGTAACTATTTCCTAGGAGAATGTTTTCCTAGAATGTTGTCAGTCATCATGGAATGCCTAAACTCTTCACAAAGAAGCAGACACTGTCTTGCACTCTGTGGAGCACGCAGGACCGTAGCTTTCTTCCTGAAGTGAAAAGGCTGATCCATGGCTCTCACTTTGATGCCTAACAAATGCTGGAGTTTCAAAGAGAACTACTTTCCATTTTAGCTTTGTTATCAATTTTATATATAACTCTGCTCAAATTACAGACCTTCATGTCTCTTGCTTTTTATATAAATGCAAAAGTCTACCTTTGAAAGATTAACACAAATTATATGCTATTTTCTGCAAAAATATGTTAAAAGTATTTTAAGGTTACAGAAAATAAATGACACCTTTAAAAAGATATAGCTAAAGAGATGGGACTAGTCAGATGAGAAACACTAAATGATATATTTCAATATTTGCTTGATTGGAAATCTGTAGCTTGATGTAATAAAACTATCTTGAATCATAAAAATAAAGAAAAACTAACCTTAGCCACTATTGTGTCTAATATCCATCATTTCCACCTTCTCATGAGAAATAAAACATGATAATTACTGTTCTAATGAAGAATAATGACCACTCTCTCTACTCTCATCTTTTCATCTTCCAGTGCAACTGCTATTGAAATTTTTAAATGAATTTGCAAAGTCAATCTTCTCAGATGCTTTCAGAGTAACTTTTGCTCTAGATCTCAAGTGAATCAAATAATTTGCCCCTTTGAAGATCTTTGAATATTGTTTTTAGGCATGGGAGAGTGGCCTCATGACAGACTCATAATGACAGGGACAGCCCACAGTGTGGCTGGTACATGAGAGACTAAACGCATGATAGCTGAGGGTGGTTGCCCAGCTGGACTGCTGAGGGGGGTCCCCATCAGTCCTAGAGAAGATGGAAATTATAGAATCGATAACAGTACCATATGATTTGGCAGCCATTTAATGATCGAGGTTTCATGTCCTCAAAAAGTTCTCAAAGTCTTACACTAAAGCCCCAGGGAAAGGCTGAATCTATGTGATGCCAAGATAATCGGTTGAAAAGTTGAAATTTTGGTCATCATGGCTATCCGGTTTCAAAAAGATACAAAAACTCTGTCATGTGATCAAATTAAACTAAAATAAAAAAATCTGAATTCAAATTAAAACATTTTGGGGATACAGACACATGTGAATTCAGGATGCTGCTTACACTTAAAAAATAATAACTTTTCTTGTTAAATGTCAGCCTCAAGGCATTCCTGCCAAAGTTATTAAACGTAGGCCATAAAACATACATAACCAAGTTAATGCTGCTGTAGGAACCTTATCTTTGGAATTTCCTGACATGCGAGGGTTTCTCGTGTTCCATTTTAGGATTGAAGACCTAAGTCCTTGCATTTAATTTCCTCGGGCTTTGGAGAAATGAAGAAAGAAGAGAGAAGAAGGGGAAGGAGGGAAAGGAGAGAAAAGAGGGGAAAAAAAGAGCAGGAAAAATAGGAAGAGAGAAAGAGAAGAAAAAGAAAAAGACATTTTCTCAAACCCAGATTCGGAATCCATTGGTTTGGCGCTTGCTGAGGTGGACTAATCGGCATATGAAAATAAGCTGGATACATTCTCGGCAGTGCACAGCCTGGCCGTGTAATTCTAAACCCTCATAACCTCAAAATCCTTAATCATTTCTTTCTTCAACTTGGCTTGGCTTTCCTGCCTCAGAGAGGACAGTAAGTCTGCCAAATTCAGAGTTAAGCCTTTTCTTTTTTTTTTTTTTTAAGCGACAGGACCACAGTAAAGAGCATATTTTGTTTTTTAAGAGTAGAAAGCGAACATCTTGCCCTCATCACCTCCATTGTACAATTTCAAACAAAACGAGAACTCCAAAGCCAAAAGTTCTTTAAACACAGCTGATGCAACCATATCCAAATTGGCCAAAAAAAATTTCATCTTTGGACTGAAACAAAGTAACTTTAGCTGGTTTTAGAGAAAATGCTAGAGGACGGAAAACAGCAGATGGTAGCTACGAGAGAAAAGATAATGGGAATAACTGTTCACCAGGTTGATCCGTCTACCCACAGATGACACAGTTCAAAGGCTCCAACTTCCCAGAACGAACCTGCCCCTGGGAAAGAGGCCCTCTTTGGAGGAATAGCCCAGAAAGGGCACAGAAGGGCTTCTCTGGAGAAGCATGGGGGACAGAGGCAGAAAAGTCACGAGAGCACCCAGGGCTCTCAGGTTGGTGCTAATTTGGGAAAGAATTTAGAATTAGAGATGGAGTCAAACTTTCTCAGCACATAAAGAAGGAAGCCTATGAATTCTTTTATCTTTTTCCTCCTGGATGCTCAGTCATGTCCGACTTTTTGTGAGCCCATGGACTGTAGCCTGCCAGGCTCCCCTGTCCATGGGATTCTCCAGGCAAGAATACTGGAGTAGGTTGCCATGCCCTCCTCCAGGGGATCTTCCTGACCCAGGCATCAAGTCCATGTCTCTTGTGTCTCCTGCACTGGCAGGCGGATTCTTTACCACTGAGCCAGCTGGGGAGCCCTCAAACTCTTTTATAGACATCACAAGACACTAATACCACCGCTGGGAAAGTTAGTACAATAAAATCCAAGTATAGACTAGTCCCATTTACAGAATACTTATACAAAAATCTTAAATAGAATATTAGCATTAATAGGTCAAAGAAGAAGAACCGTATGATCATATAAAGTTTCTGAAAAGTAATTTGACAAAACCCAATCCTAATTTTTAAAACTCTTCGTTAAAAAAAAAAAAGGATTACCAGTGAGCACTACCTGGATAGAATGAAAACGCAAATCCAGCAGGAGTGCTGGAAGGCAGAACACCAGAAGAATTATCATTAAAGCCAGGGTGCGGCAAGGCCGCCCAGCGCTATCAGCACCATTATTTCACACTGTTATGAAAGTGCTGGTGCAACTGAGTATGAGAGAGAGTTTGGAGATATGACTCAAAGAGAAAAAAACTTAAGATGATAATTCTTTGCAAACAATATTACTATATACATGGAAAGTCCACAAGAAACAACTGATAATTAGAAACAGTAAGAAACTTCTTTACTTTAAATGAGTAATATATAAAAATAGTTTTCTTAAATACAAAGATCATATAGTGAGAAAAAAAAGATTCCATTAACAATGGCAACAAAAAGATAAAATACCATATACTTAGCAAATGGATGGAATCCCAATTAAAAGCTGACATATTACTATGTGTGAAATTTCACAGTGATATATAGAATACTTAGAAAAATACATCCAAGAATATTCAAGACATTTTTGAATAAGGAGAATAAACAGGAAATAAATAAGAGGTTTATAATTATTAAAAAGGAGACCAAATGATCATTTTTGTATATATTACATGATAGAATATGTAGAATGTCCAAAAGAATCCACTGATTAATTATTAGCAACAATAAGAAATTTTTGTTAAGCTCTACTAGGTAGTAAAACAGATTATGAGGTTAAAATATTTACAACTTTTTGGTCCTAGAAAAGAAATACATACCCTGATTAATTAAACAGAATACAGCCAGAAAAAAATAACAGCTAACATTTATTAATCATTCACTATATGCCAGACTCGGTTTTAACTTATGTTTATAAATATCTACTCGTCCAATCTTCACATCAAAGCTATGAAGTAGTTACTATAATTATCTCCATTTTACAGATAAGTAAAATGAGGCTCAGACAAATTCAGTAGCTTGTCCAATGTCACACAGCTAGGATGTAGCGGAGTTAGTAAGTTCTCTGGCTCTCAAGTCTTCTCTAATGCTATATTCTGCTCATCACAGCATTATTTGTAAATTGGAGACAACCTAAGTGTAAATCAGCAGGGAAATGGTTAATTAAAATATGGTTTAGCCACATGATGTAAAGATGGCAGTTAAAAAAGGAAAGTGAAAAGAAAAAGGTGGCAACATGGAAATATCTCAATATCTTCAGTAAAACATGGCTGGTATACAGCATGATTTCATTTTAGAAAGGATATAATACATATGTGTGTATTTCTAGAAATTCTAGAATAGCCAATCTTTTTTCCCCCTAGAAGAGAATATAAGAAATTACACTTTTGGCACCCGAAGAATCCTTCCTGACAGACCATGTTGAGTAGGAAACTGATATGATTGAATCTGTGTTTCCAAAAGCCTCCTCTGGCTGCTGGGAAGGGAAATACTGGGGTGAGGGGCAGGCAGATACAGCGTGACTAGGGTGGGAGCAGTGGAGGAGATGCGGTCAGGCTGAAGAAAATGCTTTAACACTGATCGGCGGTGTGCGAAAAAGAAGAGAAATCATAAATGACTCCTAGGGTTTGGGGCAGAAGCAAAATGAAGGGTGATACCATTCAATCAGAGAGCATCTGTCTGGGGAGAAGATCATTTTAGTAGTGGCCTGGATTGAGAATTTAGGTTTAGACATATTAAGTCCAAGCTATTAGATAACCAAATAGGGACCCAAGCAGGAGATGACTATACACACCAAAAGCTGGCAGAGGGTCAGGGCTGGAGACATACGTTTGGGAATCATAAGCGTGTAACTGGTATCTAAAACCACGAGAGTGGGGGAGACCAGTTTAAGGGGGTGTGTGTAGACGGAGGAGGGGAGACCTGATCCTGGGATGGGGTGTTTATGGGTTGAGCGGGGATGTTGCTCAACAGGTGGAAGGAGAGGAGGAGCAGCCAGTGAAGTGTGACTATCAGGAAAGCAGGAGGTCTAGAAGCCTGCAGTGAACATAGGATTTCAAGGGGGCGTGAGTCAAGCTGGTCCGCAAAGGCTGCTGCTAAGTCGCTTCAGTCGTGTCCAACTCTGTGCGACCCCGTAGGCGGCAGCCCACCAGGCTCCGCCGTCCCTGGGGTTCTCCAGGCAAGAACACTGGAGTGGGTTGCCACTTCCTTCTCTAATGCATGAAAGAGAAAAGTGAAAGTGAAGTCTCTCAGTCATGTCCGACTCTTAGCGACCCCATGGACTGCAGCCCACCAGGCTCCTCCGTCCATGGGATTTTCCAGGCAAGAGTATTGGAGTGGGCTACCATTGCCTTCTCCGTCTACAGAGGCTAAGTGAGGTCAATCAAAAAAAGCACAGAGAACTGACAAATTGGATTTAGCAAAGACGGAGGTCGTAGGTGGACTTGGCCAACAGAAGTTCTAGGATTAGTAGCAAAAGCCCTCCTGCAGGGAGTCAGGCTAAACCCAGGCGGAAGCAGTGGTGACAGCAGGGACAGACAGCTATTTGGAGGAGTTGGGTTTCCAGATTAGGAGGTATCAAACCAATTAGCACATTACAGAAACAGACTAGAGATCAGGTTTCAGAAAGGAAAAAAATTGTCTCCAAAGCACAGATTTCACCTTCAAGCATGCACAGGTTTTATTATCTAAAGGTATTTTAATATTACCAAATATTTACCATGTGAGCATCTACACTTATAAATGAGAAAACTGAGGCCTCGAGATGTTAAGTAACTTGTTGCAAGTTAGACCGCAAGAGGGCCAGGATAGGCCAGGCAGTGTGTTTCTAGAGTCCAAACCAAGAAAAACCACGAAAGCAAGAGGGAGAGACTCGGAGCACCATGCGCAAGGTGGCGGCGGCAGAGGCAGAATGAGCGTCAGTTAGTAGACTGCCAGCGTTAACACTCGTTTTCACTTAACCCCTGGCTACTGTCTGAATTACAAGCACTCATGCATATCTACAGGGTGATCTTTCGAAGCGAATACTCTTTTTCAGGACAAGGAACAAGCACAAGAAACCCATACATCAGTTACCATGTCTTCAGGTGTAATCAGTGAACCATCTTAGTTGATGGTCTCGACGAACTACAAGAGCCAATGGTTTAGTAAACAGGCTGAGAACAGAGAGTTGCCATGGGGCATAAAGTCCCTGGTCACCTACCTGTGGTCAGCACTGGCTTTTGGTCTCCCGCTCCACAGCCTTCTGTTCACCGAGGGGGGCGGGGGAGAGGAGGGCAGGGGCGGGGGAGGTAGAGAGGGCAGAGGAGGCAGGTTCCTTCTGTCTTTCCGGAAGCTCGTGCCTGGGTTCCCATCCTTGTCCCCTTCTCCATCGTGTTTGAAAGTTCTCCGGGGTTTGGGCAAGGGGTTGATGAAGGGTTTTGTGGGGGGGTCCTCCAAGCCTCTGTACACACTCTCCAGGCTCTGGTCACAGGGCCTCCTGCACAAGCCTTTCCTTTCCTCGGCAGCCTCAAGGGCAGGCTCCCTGGTTTCCAGGTCCAAGCGGTGGGCTCTGAACTCTGAGCCGCCCCCACCCCCTCGGTGCTCAGGAAGGGTGGTCGCCTCCTCGGCCTTGTCCGGCAGGCAGTGTGGGGAATAACACGTGCCTGGTAACTGGGGATCCAACCCAGCAGACCCATCCTTCAGAGCCTGCTCGAGTTTCTTGACCTGCTTCAGCACAGACAGGCTATCGTTCTGAAAGCGCTGTTTGCCAAGCCTGGGCTCCCGGCCTCTGCCCGAGCTGGGAGCCGGCTCCCGGGCTGGCTGGCTCAGGTCCGGCCTCTGCTCGGCATCCGGTGCTCTGACCTTCACTTTATTCCGCTCATCCTCTCTACTTTCCACTTCCAGCCTCGTTCCGTTCTGAGCCTCGGTGACCCGAGCCCTCGAACCATCACTGCTTCTCCTCTCCGTCACACAGGACATCAGGTAACCCTCCTGGCCATCTGCCTTCCTGCCAGGGGCAGGTGTGGGCAACTCCCTTTTCCCTTCCCATTCTGATATCTTGTCTTTTATGCTGAGGGACGTGTGCCGGGCCCTGCCTTGGGCGGGAGGGCACGGGTCCTGAACACTGCCCAGCTGCCTCTTGCCGGCCCTGCTGGTTCCTCTAGCGCTGAGATCTGAAGCTGAGTCACTGATGATCATACCTGAGCTGAACATGTTCTGCTGAAAACAGCCCACTCTTGGCTCCAGCATCAGGTTATGGAGGCTCTCCAGGGGGCTTCTTCGGAAGGCTGGATCCTGATCAGTCTCTAGGAAAGGGATGGAGGACCTAAATGGCTGCCTTTGAGGGTCTTCCCCAGTCTTCGGACCGTCCACTTTGACCCTAAACAAGAAAAACACACTGAGTGAGGCGTTCTTGGTTATTGTTCTTGACACGTCATAGCAATTTGCTAAAACTTAGATATACATTGTTGGGCTTCCCTTGTGGCTCAGCTGGTAAAGAATCCACCTGCAGTGCGGGAGACCTGGGTTCGATCCCTGGGTTGGGAAGATCCCCTAGAGAAGGGAAAGGCTACCCACTCCAGTATTCTGGCTTGAAGAATTCCATGGTCTGTATAGTCAGTCCATGGGGCTGAAAAGAGTCGGATATGACTGAGTGACTTTCACTTTCATTTTCAGATATAAATGTTAGATACTAGTTGCAAGCCACAAACATTGAAACCACCATTTAAAAAATCACTTTATACCTTTCTCCTGGGGAGACAGCAAACTGGAATGAAAGGAGCTATTGGACTGCTGCATTCAATAGATGCAGGTGTAAATCCTAATTCAACCACTGACCAGTTGTGTGACCTTGGCTAAGTTGTTTAACTTCTTTAAACCTCAGTTTCCTCCTCTGTGAAATGGGAATAACAATAAACATACCTACCAAGGTGGCTGTAAATACTTAATAAGCTAGCTCATATTAAGTATCTAGAATGGTGTGAAAGTGAAAGTGTACAATAAATGGCAGTTATCATTATTGTTAGCTTTTTCCCAATGAAAATAGAAGTTTCACGAGATAGAAGATTATACCAACAGAAGATCCTTTGGAATGATTATTTAAAAATTAAAACAAATGCCATAAGTCATGAAGTTTTCCCTAATTCTGGGCTTGATAAATTGTCCTGCTTTGAGTGGGTAAAGCCACAGTGATTGGCTGCACTTGACTGGAACCTCCTCTAGAATGTGAACCCCACTAGACTGGTTTCTCTGGGAGGACAGGGGTCGTTTTGTTTTGTCTATCACTTCAACCCTAGCACCCCTAACAACACCCAGCAGAGTAGGTGGTCAATAATACTTGTTGCGTGAATAAGTGAGTAAACGAACAGATTCAGATTTCCTGCATGGCCTAGAACTGCACTGTCTGGTATGGCAGTCACTAGCCACATGTGGCTATTTAAACTAAAATAAAATTAAATCAAAGCTTTGGTTCCTCAGTTGCAGCAGCCACATGTCAAGAACTCAGTAGCCACGTGTGGTTAACAGTTACTATACTGGATGGAATAGAAAACAATTTCCATCATTGCAAAAAGGTCTCACTCAACACAAATGTATGGGGATATAGGCCTCCAAATGTGACTTTAGAAGATCAGTTAGTGCCATGAAGATGTTAAAAATTATTTAGAAAGAAAAACAGAAGCTCCAATACTCTGGCCATCTGATATGAAGAGCCGACTCATTGGAAAAGACCCTGATGCTAGGAACGATTGAAGGCAGGAGGAGAAGTGGGTGACAGAGGATGAGATGACTGGATGGCATCACCGACTCAATGAGCATGAGTTCGAGCAAGCTCTGGGAGATAGTGAAGGACAGAGAAACCTGGTGTGTCGCAGTCTACGGCATTGCAAAGAGTCAGACACCATTTAGTGACTGAACAACAACAATGAGCATGAGAGTATCGGTGTTTTGAAATGCAAAGCATTTCTTCCACCCGCAAAGGTCATGACTGAGCACAGTGACCGTAAATGTGCCAAGAAGAGCAAGCGTGCATGGACCGGCTTCATGGCGCATGTTTTCAAAATACACAGGCTCTTGGAAACTCCAGCTAAGGTTCACATGAGGGATGAGTAACTAGCAATTTCACACATCCTGTTACTATCTAGCTTTCTAGTCCAGAGACTAATGGTTGTTTATATAAAGACTTCTTCCTGGCTTGAGATATTAACATGTAAATTATGTTGTTGTTCTTGGTTGCTTAGCATAAATCAGAAACTTGTGAAATTGCAAACAAAGTTTCATATGTTAAATATGGCTATCAAAGCAGATTTCCTTATTTAAATAATCAATTACCATTCATAACAGAGTGCTTACAAAAAAGAAACACTTTTTTAACAGTTCTGTCACCACTGAGGACATTAGCATGAATTCAAATTTTAGTCAGAATCAGAGTTAGAATCAGTTAGTTATTCTATTGAGAATGCAAAAGCCTGAAATTTAATTCCTTGCTCTTACTGTCTAGAGGCAAGATAAAGAGACAGGACACATAAAAACACAATTCAAGTTAGTTCACACTTAGTGAGAACTGATGATATAGTATATAATCATTAACATCATATGTACTATTAAATAATATTGACAGTAGATGAATATATGACTTTGGAGTTAAAGGGACCTGGGTTTGGACCTTGGTTTCATTTTTTTCACCTTACAATGAGAATACTGAAATTTTATTGGTGCAGAGGCCAAATTTATTTTGTTCGCTATGCTCAATACATAGCAGGTAGTCAATAAGTTAAATGAGTAAAAGGATGCATTAATATATGTAAAGTACCCACAGTACAGCATACATTATAAGTCTTGATAGCAATAAATGATAACTAGTGTTATTGTAATAGTTATAGTTATTGTCTAAGATCCCAAACATCTGGAGTGACTTTACAATCACTGAGGGTCCATCTAAAAACTGAAGAGGAAAAAAGGCTAGTCTGTTAGAACACTACCCTGGAATTACAAAGCTCAAGCAGCAATGGGAAGGATGATGAAACCAGGGGCAGAGTGCCTTCTGCACATGTTTGCTGGACCCAGGAACTTCTCTAGTTCCTGTTTCCAGGATTCTGTGGCCCTTGAAGGGGCTCTGGACTGGGGTGCACAGGTGTGGATAGTGATCTGTGAACAGCTCAGTGACTGCCAAGTCCACTGCAGAACGTGAGACAGGGTACCGGAGGAAAGGGCTCCATCTGGGAGGAAAACAACCCTGTTAATATAAGATGGGTAAAAAGGCTATGTGGACAGGTGCAGCTGCAAAGCTTTAGGGCTCAACAATAATTAAAACACCTGAACAAAACAGATAACCAACAAGGACCCACTGGGCAAGCACAGGGAACTCTGCTCAGTGTTACGTGGCAGCCTGGATGGGTGGGGGCAGTTTGGAGGAGAATGGATACATGTGTATGTATGGCTGAGTCCCTTTGCTGTTCACCTGAAATTATCACAGCATTGTTCACTGATTATACCCCAATACAAAATAAAAAGCTAAAAAATAAGAAAATGAAGTTTTTAAAAAAGAAAAATAAACCCTGGACTGGAAGGCATACATGGGGATAAGGCCCAAAGTGGACCCTGGGCATCAGCCAGACCTTCCCTTGACCACTGTGGTCCTGTGCTGTTGACTGAGCACAGGGCATGGAGATGGTTTACAGGGGAGGGGGCTCATCACAAAGACTTAGACCAGAAAGCTTCCTTAGTTCAGGGAGGTGGGGTTCGTGAGGAGGGAAAGGCAGTGGAAAAAGGAAGGAGACTGAGAATCTGGGCCAACTTCTGCAGTCATGGGGGAGAAAAGTTCTTGTCAGCCAATTCGTAGCCCAGGTTTTCAGTCCAGCTGTGGCTGCCCTTGGCTGGCCTGCACGGTCATCATGTCAACACCAAGAGGCGCTCCGAGTTGCCTGGGGGAACAGGGGGGTACACTCAGTGAGCATGGCAGCAAATCCAGGGCCCACACCCCAAACTATCCCTGGCAGATTCCACCCCGGAGTAGGGGGTGACAGGGTTGCACCATATAGAATTCCTGATGCAGAGAGGGGTGCCGTCAGAGGCACAGAATCCGAGGTCCACTCAGATTCAGCCCCCATGCCAATGCTTCTCATATGTGCAAGCATGTGTGTGTGTGTGTCTTTTAGATAAAAGTAACCAAAAATTTTTAGAAAACGTGTAACTTAGAAAGTAAAACAAATACCAGCACAACCCGACACTCTTTCAAGGCTCTGTAAGAACCAGGGATGTGCTAACAGACCCCAAAGAAGAGAAGAGTTGTTACTTAATTTGAAACAAGAAATAAACCACCTGCTCAAGTGGCAATGCCTACACAGAGCTATTCTATTCTTCCGCTGCCCTGACGCTGGGTGTAAACCTATACTGTCATTGGCTTTAGAGCCCTGCGTGGAGAGACTCTTTCAGAGGCTCAGAATCCGGGAGCAGCAAATGCTCAGCCACTAGTTCATCTGTCTGGTCTATGAAAACCAGGAGATGGTCCTAGCAGACCCAGGCTTCCCACGGAACATCTCAAAACTGCAAGATGCTAAGGACCACGTGGGTACCAAAGGCGCAGTCTCAGTGGAGAAGCAGCAGGTTTTTTTGTTGGTTTTTTTTTTGAGAAGCAGCAGTTTTATAAAACGTCAGGGCCTGACAACCAAATGAACTAAGTAACTGATTAAATGTACTACTTCAATAGCAAGTCCCTACAGAACTCTGGACAAACGAGCATGGCTTAGGTGGACGTGGCTAGGAAGATGAGACCCGTCGGCAAATGCCAACAGGATCCGCCCTGCAATTCTGTAAAGCATGAACACGAGGGACTGGGGTCCCACTTGATGGAGAGAGGGTGACTCCTGGACTAGAGGTTTGGAAAATACTCAGACTCTGGAGATTCACACATCTTCTCCACTGAAAGTGAAAGTTGCTCAGTCATGTCCGACTCTTTGCGACCTCATGGACCATACAGTCCATGGTATTCTCCAGAATACTGGAGTGGGTAGCCTTTCTCTTCTCCAGGGGATCTTCCCAACCCAGGGATTGAACCCAGGTCTCCCGCACTATGGCGGATTGTTTACCACCTGAGCCACAAGGGAAGCCCAAGAATACTGGAGTGGGTAGCCTAGCCCTTCTCCAGGGGATCTTCCCGACCCAGGGTCTCTTGTATTGCAGGAGGATTCTTTACCAACTGAGCTATCAGGGAAGCCCTAACTGAATCTCCCAGGAATCCTGCTCCCAGCTCCTTCTCACATTTCCAAGACTCCTACGCCCTCTCCCAGGATGGTTTACCTGCAAGGTGACAGCATGGCTCCCCAAGGCCCAGCCTAGGCATCCCCTTCCCCCAAGAAACCAAAGGGCCAGGCTTTAAGACATGCTTATAACTTAGGAATGAGGAGAGGAAGTCTAGAGGGAGAAAGAGAAAAAGAAGAACGCACACGGGCAACAAATTAAAAAGAGGGAGGTTAGGAAATGGTGAGCTGAGAAAACAGCAAGAGAAACCACGTGTTTGGGGAGGAGGATGGAGCTAGGGCCTGGGTGCGCAGGGAACCCAGCTGCCCACTTTCCCAGAGAGTGGCACTGTGCATTTTGGGATCTGTCAGTGCTGAAAGCAAGCCCGGCTCTTGAAAGAAGCCTGGCCCCAGGTCTCCCCTCCCGTTAGAAAGGAGAGTCCTAAGAGGCTTTTGGGGGACAGAAAGGAACTCAGTGCCCTTCTCATGATGCTCTGCAAAGCTTCTGGAGCCTCTCCACTCTGCTGGGTGGACAGACACTGCTCTTCTGTCCTGATCCTGGCAGAGGCCCCACTGGACTCAGGATAACAGCCACTCCCCACCGCCCTCTGCGTGTCGGCACTCCGCCTCCACACAGACCAAGCCCCCAGCAACGGAGCCTTGTTCCCGTGAGCTAGCAACTCTTGCCACCCACCCTCTTCTTTCAGGCTGGCACCCTCTCAATGGCACTAGGAATAGGTGCCAGGCCCTGTGCCGGAAGCCGTGGGGATTCACAGATGAGTAAGGCATGGCATCTGCCCATGGGGAGAGAGCACCAGGATTGTGCCAGGTCACCATCAGCCCTACAACCCCCCTTCTCCCCAAAGGGAACGTTTTCTCTGAAGTTCCCGGGAAGCCACAGCTTTTTCAAACAGCACAAAGCCCACTGAGTCTAATGCACAGAGAACCATGGGTGAACTCTGAGGTTAAAGATCCAGAGACACACTTAAAAAACACGGGACTTAAGTGAACTTGATTCCCATCAGGCAATAATAACTTCCAGTCCGAAAACCACAGTCTCTAGAGACACAGCTGATACCCTCGTTTGAGAAGCAAGTTCAAGTGGGCTTAAGGGGCTGGAACTGAGCGGGGCACGGATCCCAGAGCATACTCAGCAATCAGCTCACCAACATTTCTGAATTCATAGGAGAACGGAAAACACTGCTCGAACAAAACTTTGACACGTGCCTTTTGTTTCTGATGTTTCAAGGTCATTAATTAGGTGACAAGCCTAGCCTAATTTGCTAGGTGGGAGTACTCTGCGACTTATGTTACCAAGACAAACTTCTCTATCACTTTATAGGTCTGGGATTGCAAGATGGTGCTGTTTTCCAAAGTGTAGTCCACTGAGGATCTGATCTAGTCAAACTGGGAAACTTGTCAGACATGTAGATTCCTGGGCACCAACCCAATGTACCAAAACCAACTGTCTGGGGCCAGCCTGGAACCTGTATTTAAATATGGTAAATCAAGGAATTTCCTGGTGGTTCAGTGGTTAGGACTTGGAGCTTTCACTGCTGAGGCCCGAGTTTGATCCCCGGTTGGAGGAACTATTAGTAAGATCCCACAAGTCTCCCAGCACAGCCAAAACAAACAACAAAACCATAAATATGGCAAATCAAAGGCCTCGGGTGATTTTTACACAATCCAGAGGTTTTTTTTTATTTCTTACTAGGTAATTTGGCCTTGTGATCTAAACAGGCTGGTTTGCAGGAGGTATTATGAATGCATGACTAGTAATACATTTTCTCATTCAACTGCCACAAAAATATAGAACTTCCCATTCACTAGATGAGCTTAATTGGTACCAATAAACTTAATTAGAATAAAATGTCACACAAAATTTTAAAGCTAGGTGATGGGCACATGAAGGTTCATGTGATTTGTACATACGAACATTTCCAGAAGTTTTTAAACTGTTTTACGAATTGAAGAAGATCTTTTTTTAAATGCCAACATCTATAGCTAATTATATTTATCAATCTAGTCCATAACTGAATCCTGTTTTTCTCCTTGTTAAAGTGAATACTGTTAAATCTGTTCTTGACTCCTGTTTCTCTTTGGGCTCAATGTCAAGTTGATTGGAGGGCTCAGGTGAAGTTAAAAGGTGGTGGGAGAGTCTTCTAAGCTTTTAATCCGTTAGGGACTCCCTTCAAATGTCTCAGCCTGTTACTCCTAATTACTTCTCTGAATTACCTTTACTTCTTCAAGAGAAAAAGAGAGATTATAGTGAGATGTTTCTGTGATGTGAAGTCGTTCAGTCATGTCCGACTCTGCGACTCTATGGACTGTAGCCTACCAGGCTCCTCCGTCCATGGGATTTTCCAGGCAAGAGTACTGGAGTGGGTTGCCATTTCTCTAAAGCCCACAGAAAATTTTAACTGCTCCAGACTGACGTCAGTAGATCAGAAAGTAGATATTATTTTGTAACCCCTTTAAGTTTACCCACTAAGGCTTGAAATTTCAGCCTTATCTCTGAAAACACTTTTTTGAAGGGGGTTTGGAGTACTAACTGTGAGATAGTTAATTTAAAAACAAGTATTTCCCCCCAAAAGGATCAAGATTTTCAAAGAGATGTAAAGTGTTTTTCCACAAACAGGAAGGAGGCAGTTGACTTATCAGATCTTTCCCTGAGAGCAGTTCTTACAGGAGAACCCGAGGGTGCCTGAGTAAGGAGAGGAGCAGCCCTGTGTGAAAAGCAGGGAGGAGTCCCCAGCTGGCAGATGGTAACTCCTTTAGAGCCTGGCCTGCACCTGGCTCTCCCTGGTTCACTGCCACTGAAGGAGCAGCAAAGGCAGGTGGGAAATCCACCTGCTGGAGCCAGCACCGTCTTCAGTACCAGGAGCCTGGGAAGACCGCGGCTCGTGGTCCGAGGCCTGGCCTCTTCCAATGAAGCACTGCTCGTATTTTGTTCTGGGCATTAATTAATTATCCATTTGTGATATTTTAAAATTAAATAGGATGCTACTCATTGTTGATATCACCCAACAGTAATAACCTTCTTCCTTTTAGCTCTGGTGGGGTTTTGATGTTGGGAACAGGGAGACCATAGTAATATATGGTCGATAGAAATTTTGCTATCAAAGTCACTTAAGAAAAGAAGTTTGGATAGTACTGGTTCAGTGACTGCTATATAAAAAAAATCTGGACATGTTTAAGTCACAGGGAGATGGGGTGGGGGTGAAGGGAGGAAAAACTGATTCTCTCTAAATCTTTCTTTTTAAAAAATATTTAATTTCTTTGGCTGCACCGGGTCTTAGTCGTGTGGGATCTTTAGTCTTCAGTTGTGGCATGAGAGATCTAGTTCCCTGACCAGGGATCAAATCCAGACCCCTTGAATTGGGAGCTCAGACTCTTAGCCCCTAGACCACCAGGGAAGTCCCCTCCCCAAATCTTATAAAAACAGTGATTTAAATAAAAATTGAAATCTGGAAATGTCAATCAACCGATGAATGGATAAACAAACAGAATGTGGTCTAGCCACACAGTATGTTATTCAGTTCAGTGTTAAAAGGAATAAAGGGTCATTACATGCTACATGCTACAGCATGGCTGAACCTTGAAAACACTAAGTGAAAAAAGCCAGATAAAAAAGGAATATTGTATGACTTCATTTACATGAAAAGACCAGAATAGGTAAATCCATGGAGGGAAGGGGGAATTGGGATGATTGCTAACAGGTAAAGGTTTCTTCTGGGGCTGATGGAAGTGATCTGCAAAGAGGTAGTAATGATAGCTGCAGAACACTATGAGTACATCACAAATCACTAAACTGTGCACTTTTACCTTTTAAATTTTTCTGGCTATGCCAGGCAGCATGTAAGACCTTAGTTCCCTAATCAGGGATCAAACCTTCCCCCACACTAGTGGAAGTGTGGAGTCCTAATCACTGCACTGCCAGAGAAGTCCCTAAATTGTGTACTTTTAAATGGTGAACTTTATGTGAATTATATCTCAACTTAAAATGCAGTATAGAGATATTCAGAAGAAAAAAATAAATTTGGGCAGCGGAGGAGGTGAAGTGAGGAATAAAATATATATAACTGTAATGTTCCCGTGCCTTCAGTGTTCTAAGGCTAGTACGTCAGTTCCAAAATATAGGTAAACATATATATATAACTTGATTCATAAAATAGACTTGAGATACTGAGTGAAAAATACAGTTTATATCTAAATGATATCATGCTAATAAAACTAAATTTTCAGTGGTTTTTATTTCTGTTGCAAATAAAACAAGCTCTTCAGCTTTAATGATTCTAATAACTTAGTTTTATCAGCTTATAAAGAGCAGGCAACAGAACTGAGAAGAAACTATAACAATTACAGCAGAACAAAAATAGTTATTTTCTCAACTGAGTGTTTTTTGTTTTTTTTTTTTAACCAAGCAGTTTGTGGGATCTCAGTTCCCTGACCAGAGACTGATCCCAGGCCACAACAGAAAGCCCAGAATCCTAACCACTGGGCCACCAGGGAACTCCTGAGCATTTTTCTTATTAGCCAACATACCCAGAAGGTATCTGCTTTCAGAAAATGTGTTGAGAAGGGAAAACACACACACACAATCACATAATACAACTCTTGCTGCATCTAACTGCTTAGTGAAGCTCATTCCTGAGCCTCTTGATGCTGCATTTTCATTATCTTCAAACAAACAAAAATAATTTTTAAAATTAAAACAGGCTGCTCTGGTTCTTTACATGACAGCTTTTTGGGGGAGTATTTTCACAAAAAAAAAAAGCAATTTTTTTTTTCACATTTGGAAGAAGATGGGGGATTGTGAAATAGATGAGGAATAACCGAAACCAAAGCCTACATGCTGCCTCAAAACCACACCCAGGGACCATTATTTGGGAAAATCAGTCTGCATTCTTGGACCAAATGCTTAAACCGTGCCTCACACCGTGACCAGACACCAGGTCCTCAGCACACACAGCAGGTATAGCCAAGGTAATGGCTTTCCTATGAACCAAAGGCTTCCTGTTTCTAGGAGTTCTGCTTTGAGCCCTGAAGGTTCCCCCAAATCAAGTAAGAGTATTCAAGGAATGTTTGTTGAATGAGTGAACACATATACCATATCTTCTTATACTCAACAGATGACTGGATAAACAAAATGTGGTCGAGCCATACAATGGAGTATTGCTCAGTTGCTTCAGTCCTGTCTGACTCTTTGTGACCCTATGGACCATAGCCCACTAGGCTCCATGGGATTTTCCAGGCAAAAGTGCTGGAGTGGGTTGCCATTTCCTTCTCCAATGGAGTATTATTCAGCCATTAAAAAAATGAAGGACTATTACATGCTACAACATGGATGAACCTTAAAAGCATACTAAGTGGGAAAAAGCCAGCCACAAAAGAAATGTTGTATGATTGCATCTACGTGAAGTGTGCAGAACAGATAAATCCATCGAGATGGAAAGTAGCTTAGTGTTGCCAGCGGCTGTGTGAGGGGGGAGTGGGTAATGACTGCTAATAGGTATGGATTTTCAGGGGGAGGAGAGTGATGAAAATGTTCTAAAATTAGATAGTGATGGTTGCCACAGTTAATAGGCTAAAAACACAACTGTGTATTTTAAAGGGGTGAATTTTATGGTACGTGAATTATACCTCAATGAGGCTGTTATTATTATTTATTTAATCAGCAGAGACAGCTGCTAAAAGTGAGGCGTCCTGGCCCCACCCAGACTGAGTGAATCAGACTGCTAGAACAGGGCCTAGGAATCTGCATTTGTAAGTTTCCTGGGGAATTCAGAGGCTTAGAGTTGAACCCTGGAGTTTATTTTCCAGTCACGGGCACTGTCAGTCAGCAACAGATCTACTCTCCTTTGCCCTCTCCTTTGTAAGGCAGCCTTTTACTCCACTGTGTCTGTTTGCCCTTGTTTTTCAGAGCATCTCTGAAATCTGATGGGGGAATTATCAGCATACAGCAAGTTGCTCCTGTCCCTCAAGCCCAGGTGTAAATGCTCCGAGATGCTCTTTCATAGATCCTCCCTATAAGGCAGGCGTCAACAAGGCTTGTTTTCACTCTAGGGGATGGCCTCAAGACCAAGAGCAAGATCTGAGTAATTTAAGACTTTCTATGGGTATGAATACCCAGTTACTGACAATAATGTTTATTTTGAACAACTTGATCAGTATTTTCTTGACCCATACCTGTCCATTTTGTGACAAATGAAACCAATGGGAATTTATGGGCTTGAGCCTGTAGACTGGACCACACTTTGTGATGCTCTTGAGACCAGAGATAGCAAAAGATGTTTACTGTTCTCATTTTTAGTAAACCCGGGAAGGAGTTTTTCACATCTGCAGAACATTCCTACATAGAGAGATGTATTTGGCCACCTTAGTAGGATGGAAACACATTTTTCACTTGACAATATTTGCAAATCATGCATTTCCCCTCACTCACTTACAATGTGGAAATACTTCCATATGTTGCCTTTGGCTTTACCATTTTGTGGGGGATAAAAAGCAAAAAAGTACAATTAGGTGGCCATTTTGCCTATGAACACTAAACTACTGTGCGTATAAGATTTTAGTAGTGTCAGCCCTCCCGAATCAAGGCTTCATTACTACTCATGTCACCTGGCTAGAAAAACTTAGTGTGAGTTTGCCATAAACCATAACAGTAGGAATTATGAGAGTTATAAAATATGTTAATACTGCCAAAATATGGTTTCAAATCTGGATTCAGGTATATAGTTTTTTTTTTTTAATAAAAAAGTACACTTCTTTTTGCTTTTAGATATTACAGGTCACCAAACTGGGAAGAGTCAGGTTCTAACTTCTTTCAGCTCCCAAACAATTAAACTTGTTTTTCCTTCTGTGTTTGGCTAGGCCAGAAGCCACTTCTTATTTCTAACCTCTACAGAAGTCAAGGTCAATGCTCCTACCATTTTTTTGAGGAGGAAATCAAGCTGAGGGAAGCTGTCATTTGTTTAAGTTCATACAAGAGAACCAGGAATGAGTCTATGTTTTGAGCCCAAGTCTGGTGCTCCTTAGACAGTATCTCTGTGGCCTCATATTACATTATCTAAACCAGATGCGAGTTAGACTCTAGCTCATTATTCTGGATGCTGTTAAGCTCTTAGAGATCAGCAATTGTTTTATCGTTTTACACCATGCTGAATTTAGTAAATACTTTCTGAGTGAGCTGGGAGGGAGACTGAAGGTTTTTTTGTGGGCCTCTCTTTTCATGGTTCTGTGATTCTACATTTCTGTACTTTGGGAGTATACCTAAAGAATAATCCTGTATATGGAAAAATGTATACAGAAATGTTCATGACTATCTTATTTAAAATACTGAAAACTACAAATAACTCAAGTGTCAAGCAATGTAATCATAAACTATAATGTATTCAATGAAATATTATGAAGCAACTTAAATTGTGCTTAAGACTACTATAATTCTATAGAAATAGAAAGTAGATTAGTGGTTGCCTAGGCCCAAAGTGGGTGGGTGAGAAAAAAGGGGAGTGAATGCTAACGACTTTGGAGTTTCTTTCTGGACTGATGAAAATATTCTAAAATTGACTGTGATAATGGTTGCATAACTCTGTGAACACACTAAAAACCATTAAAGTGTACACTTTAAATGGGTAAATTGAACTATATGTGAATTATATCTCAATAAAGCTGTTAGTTTTAAAAAGAAAATTAAGAAGCCAAAGAAAAAAAAGACTATTACTAAATGGAAAAAATGTTCATGTTGTGATGTTAGCCAAAAGGAACAAGATCCAAAAGTTTGCATACAATATGAATAAAACATGTTTTTAAAGGGGGTGGTGGGGGGAAAAGAAATCAATTCCTATTTAAAATCTCACATGTAAGAATATGACTGGAAGGAAATATAACAAAGGATTAACAGTAGCTGTCATCATCGAAGAAACTTTGAATAATTTTTTTTTCTGTTTACTTATCTATATTTTCAAAAATATATATATTTCCAATGTTTTGGTAATAAACATACATTATCATGGGGGTTCCCAGATGGCTCAAGAAGTAATGAATCCACCTGCAATGCAGGAATCTCAGGAGCTGCAGGTTTGATCCCTGGGTCAGGAAGATCCCCTGGAGGAGGAAATGGCAACCCGCTCCAGCATGCTTGCCTGGAAAATTCCACGGATAGAGGAGCCTGGCAGACTACAGTCCATGGGTCGCAAAGAGCTGGACAAGACAGAGTAACTGGGCTCACAGACGCATTATTGTCACTGGTGGCTTCCCTGGTGGCTCCGTGGTAAAGAAACTGCCTGCCAATGCAGGAGATGTGGGTTCAATCCCTGGGTTAGGAAGATGCCCTGGAGAAGTCAATGGCAACCCACGCCAGTATTCTTGCCTGGGAAATCCCATGGACAGAGGAGCCTGGTGGGCTACAGTCAATGGGGTCGCAAAAATCAGACTCGCGCTAGTAACTAAACAACATTATCACTACTGTAAATAACAGGGGGAAAATGTAAACTTTGCTGTTATCTGCGGGTGTCTGGTCTGTCCTGGTGCTCCCAACAGGCCACACAGTTGCTTTTCAGCCACAACCACAACTGCAGGGCATGGGTCTCAGCTGAGCCCACCACTTCATTACTTGTTTGGCTTTGCCACAGTATCTCCTGAACAGAAGGAGAAGTGGTACTTTATTCTCATTACCTCCTTTCTCTTAGTGACCACCAAGACTTGAATCCTGGTCTCCAATAACCACTTCCTAGTTATTCCTAGTTATTTCCATTCTTTCAGTGGGTTCAAAGAGATTATATGGGGATCTATGGCTACCAGGGAAATTACTCATGTAATTCATTCTTCCAATTATTAGTGTTTATTTCCCACAGGGAACTAAGTGAAACTAGGGGAAATGTGAAATAAATAATTTTTCTTGCCCTCTGAGAGCTTTCATCCTCATCCTGTGAATGGCGTATCATTCACATGACAATACTGTATTATATACTTGGAAGATACTAAGATAGGAGTAGATCTTAAATGTTTTCACAACACAAACAAAAAAAGTTACCTGTGTGAGGTCATGGGTGTGTTAACTAATCGAATATGGCAATCATTTCACAACATACACATATATCGAATCATCGAGTATATAATTTAAACAATGTGTGTGTTAGTTGCTCAGTTGTGACCCACCAGGCTCTTCTATCCATGGAATTCTCCAGGCAAGCATACTGGAGCGGGTTGCCATTTCCTTCTCCAGGGGATTTTCCTGACCCAGGGATTGAACCCAGGTCTCCTGCATTGCAGGTGGATGCTTTACCATCTGAGCTACTAGGGAAGCCCCTAGTACACAATGTTAAATGTCAGTTAAATCTCAAAAAAAGCTGATAGAAAAAAGATGAAAACAAATGTCTCCAATACAAAACATGATATGATAAACAAAAGAGGTGACAGCAGGTTCCTTTGTGTATCTGGGCTTAGAGGGTGGGCTGAATTTCCTTTGGGGTGTATGGATGAAAAGCACAGATGTTTGCATAATCTTCAAATGGCTAAATGTTTAAGGAAGGACAAGCCACTAAATGAAAAGCAGCACTGATTCTTTAAGGAATGACACCTAACTCATTTGCTAGATTTCCTCGCAGGAGTCAATCGAGATGGGAACTAAGGCAGAATCTGAACACAACTTATACAGGTTTCTGAAAATGTTTGCCAAATGTTACCAGAAGCAGGATGACATTAATTTTTTTTTCAAAAGCATTTCAAGTTTACAGAACAGCTGCAAAACAGTACAGAAATCTCACATACTCTTTTATCTAAATTCACCAAATTTTAATATTCTCCTTCAATTAAAGTGTTCTGAATTGCTCTTTTGGAGCTTCAGGGAATATGAGTGTTATCCAGCCACTAGAAGCCTTCAGTGCTTATGAATCTAAAGGAAAACAGAATCTTACAAAACCAGTTTACTGAAGTAAGTCAGCACACCCAGGTCCAAAAGACAGCTCAGCCACAACTCACTCCTGACCCTCCAACAGGACCTCTCAGGAGGACACTGAACTCTTTAAAACCAGATTACCAAATATGCAAGAGCTAGGAAAACATAGGAAAATAAAAAAACTGAGGAGCAGAGGTGACTGGCCCTACCAGATATTCACACGTACTATAAAGCCTCTACAATTAAAACAGGATGGTGCTGCCAGAAGAACAGATAATTAGACTGACAGAATAGACAGTCTAGACACAGACCTAAGTACTCATGTGTGCGTGTCAGTCACTTCAGTCGTGTCCGACTCTTTGCGACCCCATGAACCATAGCCCAGCAGGCTTCTCTGCCCATGGAATTCTCCAGGCAAGAATACTGGAGTGGACTACCATTCTCTTCTCCAGAGGATCTTCCCAACCCAGGGATAGAACCCTGGTTTCCTGCAATGCAAGCAGATTCTTTACCGTTTGAGCTACAGGGAAGTCCTCCAAGTACTCATAGTACTTAATATATGATCAAGGGGGTATCTTAAATCACTAGAGCAAAGATGGACTTTCTCATAAATGGGGGAGTAACTGACCAGCCCAAAGTGTTCAAGTAAGGTCACAATGCAGATCTGATGTGCCTGTGGTCCTGGTAAACTGAGGATGAGCCGGGTCTTTCTCAGAGCCAGAAATCCAGCTGCAGGCAAGAGCTAGTTCCACAGAGGGGCTGCAGCCCTGAGGGGTTGACAGCAGCCCCTGAAGGATCCGACCACTGCCTGCCTTAACCCCTCAAAATCTCCAAATGCCCTCCGAACCTGCTATCATTTGAACGCAGTTTCAAAATTCTGACTCCGCCCCGCCTAGAGTTTATCATACATTCATACAGCACCTGATTTTCACATCATATTCACATTATAACATATATAAGCCCCTGCCCTCCTCCCAATTTTCAGGTGTAATTCTTGTTAGGCTTATTTTGAAGAGAAGATTAAGTGACTTAAGAAGATTAAACTTCAGTGACTGGCTTAGGATCACAGTGTTTAAGTAGCAGAACAGAGAATCTTACGATCTGTATCTTTCTACTCCAAATTTTATATTTCTCCTGCAAACCTTGTTATCTGCTCTCTGAGTACCTTCAACCAGAACTACCCATCAACATCTCTCACAAGTCTGATGCAAGGATCTGCTACTCAGTGGTGTCAGTACCCTTGGGGACAGTAACCTGAAGGCCTGACCCCTCTTCTTTCAAGGGCGGCAAGCAGGAAATAGCTTTCATTCATAACCTTTAGGAAGGTCAGGGTCAGGAAATGAATGCTGTTTTGTCCTGTGATCTGTCAGGCACTGCATTAAGTACTTAACCAACATAATCATAGAAATAGCAGGAGGGCTTAGAGGAGCTATCCCACGTTGAAGGTCAGGAACCGCGGTGGTAAGGAGATTCCCCTCATCCAAGGTAAGGAGCAGCGGCTGTGCTTTGCTGGAGCAGCCGTGAAGAGATACCCCATGCCCAAGGTAAGAGAAACCCAAGTAAGATGGTAGGTGTTGCAAGACGGCACCAGAGGGCAGACACACTGAAACCATACTCACAGAAAACTAGTCAATCTAATCACACTAGGACCACAGCCTTGTCTAAGTCAATGAAACCAAGCCATGCCTGTGGGGCAACTGAAGACTGGCGGGTCATGGTGGAGAGGTCTGACAGAGCATGGTCCACTTGAGAAGGGAATGGCAAGCCACTTCAGTATTCTTGCCTTGAGAACCCCATGAACAGTATGAAAAGGCAAAATGATAGGATACCAAAAGAGGAACTCCCCAGGTCATTAGGTGCCCAATATGCTACTGGAGATCAGTGGAGAAATCACTCCAGAAAGAATGAAGGGATGGAGCCAAAGCAAAAACAATACCCAGCTGTGGATGTGACTGGTGATAGAAGCAAGATCTGATGCTGTAAAGAGCAATATTGCATAGGAACCTGGAATGTCAGGTTCATGAATCAAGGCAAATTAGAAGTGGTCAAACAAGAGATGGCAAGGGTGAATGTTGACATTCTAGGAATCAGAGAACTAAAATGGACTGGAATGGGTGAATTTAACTCAGA
>SJYQ01005089.1:0-17803 GCA_006410935.1 Redunca redunca
TCATGACTTTTCTTCCAAGGAGTAAGCGTCTTTTAATTTCATGGCTGCATTCACCATCTGCAGTGATTTTTGGAGCCCCAAAAGATAAAGTCTGGCTTTAATCACACACAAAATCACATTACCAGCATATTTTACATACCCATTCAAATATTCATTATTTGATTAAATATCATTTGTCCCAATGTGCAAGGCATCATAAGTAACTATGTGCTTCAAATATAATATATGTTCCAATGGGCAAGGAAAGTATAGTCCAATGAGAAAATAAAAGCAAATAAATGAGAGTATTGATTTGCATGAAGTGAAAGTGAAGTCGCTCAGTCGTGTATGACTCTTTGTGACCCCATGGACTGTACCCTACCAGGCTTCTCTGTCCATGGGATTTTCCAGGCAATAATAATGGAGTGGGTTGCCATTTAGTTCTCCAGGGAACCTTCCCAAACCAGGGATTGAACCCTGGTCTCCCTCATTGTAGACAGACACTTTACCGTCTGAGCCATAAATGACTTGATTCACATTGCAAAGATCCCAGATGGGTATCAATAACTTGACATATCCAAATCCAAATCCCATTTCATTCTGTACAAAAGACCATTTTACCTAGATCCAGCATCTCAGTTCCTGGATTCATGTTCCCTCCACTTGACTTGCTTTTTGGCCTTCTATTCTTCCAAGACTAGCTTTACCACCAAAACAATTTTAAATTCTACCTCTTCCACTCTGATTTTCCCTTTTCAGATATTTATGATGTTTTCAATTGAATTTCAAAAATCTACAGGCATGTTTTCATGACTAGGTAGTTATTGAAGTCTTGTTTCTTCAAACAGATGCATACTCCTTGAAGCCAGGAAGCATGTCTCTGGCTTTTGAAATATAACTGAAAACATCTCCACAAGTGTGTGCATACAATCAAGTTTTGATAAACACATTAATTGACAAGATCAAAGAGCAGTATTTCTTTTCCCATCCACATTTTTCCTGTTACATTTTAATTAATGTTAAAGTGCTTATGCTTCAACACTTTATTTTTCCTGTTAGTAGTACCCCAAACTCACTCAAAATATTAAAAGTAAATATTTTGGGTTCCTATGAATTATTTCTAGAATGGGATTATATTGTTTCTGGTATTGGACTAAATGATAATATATATCAGTTCGGTTCAGTCATGCCGTCATGTCCAACTCTTTGCAACTGCATGACTGCAGCACACCAGGCCTCCCTGTCCATTACCAACTCCCAGAGCTTGCTCAAACTCATGTCCATCGAGAGAGTGATGCCATCCAACCATCTCATAGTCTGTTGATCCCTTCTCCTTCCTTCAATCTTACCCAGCATAAGGGTCTTTTCCAATGAATCACATTTTATATATATATATATATATATATATATATATGAGTGTGTGTGTGTGTATGACCTGTAACTGATTCACTTTGTAGTACAGCAGAAACTAACACAACAGTGTAAAGTAATTATATTCCAATTATATAGCCTGAAAAATGTTGATGTAAATAAAAATGACTCATAGTCACAGGAATAAACATGATTCAGTGGATAACTAAGTAGTACCCTAGTACTACAGGTAATACTGATGGTCAAGATGAAATATTAGTGATATGTCACAATTCAATGAAAATGATTGTAATCAGAATAACATGAAATATAGTTGGCACTGATCAGATGATGACTATGACTAACTAAATTTCAACAGATTTCACTGGATTGCCTTAAACAAAGGTGGTCACAACCCACATTTTCACATGTAACTAGAATATTTCATGTTGTATAATATTTTCACACGATGGCTTTTACTCTGTAAATGATATTTTAATAGAGGACTATTCCATTAGTAAACAGACTGGTCTTGCTGACACATCTTTCCTTGTAAAATATACTTTGGCTGAATTCTAACAAAACCATTTTGAATGCAAAAGGGATGCTTTTCAAGCCAGATGGTTTATCTAATAGGAATGTTTTCTGATTAGAAAAACAGCAGTAGACTCATGATCACAGCAGGTGCCAAACTGGTCCTGTAGTTTACATGAATTTACAACTGAACAAGTCATGAACCAAAGGGAATCTATTTTATAATGTGCCACAATATATTCGAAGAGGAAAGGGGAATGTAAAAGATACTACCATATCACATGCAATTCATATATCATTTTTCAAAGAAAGTATTTTAATTGGAGGATAATTACTTTACAATATTGTGATGGTTTTTGCCTCTACATCAGTAAGAATCGGCCATAGGCATATATCATTTCTTCATATGAGTGTGGACATTACTACATTTGTGATAACATTTAATTGTATGCCAAACTTCCTGAGTATTTTGTGGAGAATACTAGTAAAATTTCAAAATCATAATCATTTGCAAAGTAGTCTATATAGGTATAATAATCCAAATATTTTAATCTAAACAACTAGAAGTCTTTTTATTTTAAAAAGTATTGCTGTTTTTCTTTCTTATTGTTCTTTTTCTTTGCACCTGTATTTTCCTTCATTTGGAAGAATTTTTAAATGTGCTAGTAATCAAAGAAGCAGAATATTACGGGCATGGTAAGCCCAGCTATGCCTAAGTCCATAGAGGAGGGAACCTCGTAGGCCCTGCAGAGATGGCATGGGAACATAGGTTCCTGAATAATGGAATTATTGCCTGTGAGGGTAGTGTACGTTGTTTCGCAGTGCTAACATGACTACTGGGGACACAGAATGCAGTGAGCGTACAAAGCCACATTCTGACTCAGCAGCATCTTATTTCCAATGGTTTGCAGAGACCACCAAACACTGAATCATCTCAGTAAGGTGTAATGGGCAAATTTGTTTCATCATATCCACCTACATACTTTCTTACTTCACTTACATCTGCAATTCTGTTTATTTGAAACTTTGGAAGAAAATCACAGTAAAGGTAACCTAGAACTGAGTCCAAGTCATCATTCTCAGTCATCCTCACTGGAGCCAAATTCCATGATCTTTTCTAGAGCAGTTGGTATCTGAAATCTGTTCAAATCAGAGACATATTACTCATACATTACTCATAATTTCCTAATTGTTATCAATATAATTATTTAAACTAACCCACTCTAAAATTGTTAAACATACATCAAAATATGCCTAAGTATGATAAAATTTGAAACCCCATTTTTTTATGTAATATAATGATTTGACAAGTTTTTTGTCCATGGAACAAAACCTATAATAAAACTGCTGGGCATACACACCGAGGAAACCAGAATAGAAAGAGACACATGCACCCCAGTGTTCATCGCAGCACTGTTTATAATAGCCAGGACATGGAAACAACCTAAATGTCCATCAGCAGATGAATGGATAAGAAAACTGTGGTACATATACACAATGGGGTATTAGTCAGCCATTAAAAAGAATACATTTGAATCAGTTCTAATGAGATGGATGAAACTGGAGCCGATTATACAGAGTGAAGTAAGCCAGAAAGAAAAACACCAATACAGTATACTAACACATATATATGGAATTTAGAAAGATGGTAATGATGACCCTGTATGCGAGACAGCAAAAGAGACACAGANTATATCTATCAGAAAAAGTAACTAAAGCACAAACTGGAAAACAAAACTAGAGCAATGTCCCAACTGGGGAATAAAGCAATGAAAATAAAACTAACAAATATGTTGAGAGGAAAGGAAAGAAAGAAAGAATAGATATGCAAAGTTAAATAAGAGGCAGATAAAGATTTATTTACATTAAAGATTAACTGCAAGGGGAAAAGAACAGTAGGAAAAGCAAATAAAGAAATGTGTGCATGTGTTAGCTGCTTAGTCATGTCTGACTCTTTGCAACCCCATAGAAAGCAGCCCACCAGGCCCCTCTGTCCATGGGATTCTCCAGGCAAGAACACTGGAGTGGGTTGCCATTTCCTTCTCCAAAGGAATAAATGGAGAAAAAATAACAGTTTTAAAAAATTAAAATTAAGAGAAGAGAGAGAAAAAAAAGGAAAACTCCACAGAACTTCAGAAACCCAACGTAGAGGCAAAGGTTTATAACATCAATAAAAAATGTAACTGAGACAAAAAAAAGCTCAAAAGCTTAATTAGATTTCATAGTGGCAATAAAATTGACAACTACAACAGAGGGAGCGGGGAAGGGGAAAAGAAATCCAAAAGAACCTACAGAGTCAAGTCAAAACATAAGAATAATAATTGTTTTTCCTGAGTCATTGCTGTCAGAGTCCTTTCCCTCACTGGGAGTCACAGTCTGCCTCACCTCCATAGGATGTCTTCCAACACTGAGCTGACCTCTGGACCTGCTGTAGGGGCAGCTCAGATTTTAATCTGGTGCTACTTACATGCTTTCTTGCCTCCAATGTCCATGGCTACCAGAATTAGTGCATTTTCTTTTGTGAGTGCTCTCAATGATCTTTTATATATTCCATAGACACAAAGTCTGCCTAGTTGATCATATGGACTTAATCTGCAGCTTGTACAGCTGGTGGGAAGGTTTTGGGTTTTCTTCCTTAGCCACACTGCCCCTGGGTTTCCATTGTGGTTTTTTGTCCACCTCTGAATGTGGGTCATCCACTGGGGTTTGCTCCTGAGGCTGTCCTGAAGGACTTTGGTTTGCTCCTATGAGAGCCAGGTGTGGATGTGGTGAAGTCGCTTGGGTCACAGTGGTTCTGGCAGCACCAGGATACTCAGGGGAGTTGACAGCTAGGGCAGCAGGAAAGATAGTGCTCTAGAAGTGTATGGCTGTGCAGCGTTGGTGCAGTAAGTGGCCGAGAGGAGATACCCCATGTCCAAGGTCAGCAGCGGTGACCAAAAGGAGATACCCCATGTCCAAGGTCAGGAGTGGTGGCCATGAAGAGATAACCCATGTGCAAGGTAAGAAGAAGTGGCTTTGCTTTGGTGGAGCAACCGTGAAGACACCCCACATCCAAGGTAAGAGAAACCCTAGCAAGACAGTAGGTGCTGAGAGAGGGCATCAGAGGGCATACAGACTGAAACCACAATCACAGACAACTAGCCCATACGATTATATGAACCACAGCCTTGTCTAGTTCAGTGAAATTAAGCCATGCTGTGTAAGGCCACCCAAGATGGATGGGTCATGGAGGAGAGTTCTGACAAAATGTGGTCCACTGGAGAAGGGAATGGCAAGCCATTTCAGTATTCTTACTTTGAGAACCCCATAAACACTATGAAAAGGCAAAATGATAGGACACTGAAAGATGAACTCCCAAGGTTGGTAGGTGCCTAATATGCTACTGGAGATTAGTGGAAAAATAACTCTAGAAAGAATGAAGAGATGGAGTCAAAGCGAAAACACCCAGTTGTGGATGTGACTGGTGTTAGAAGCAAGGTCTTATGCTGTAAAGAGAAATATTGCATAGAAACCTGGAATGTCAGGTCCATGAATCAAGGCAAATTGGAAGTGGTCAAACAGGAGATGGCAACAGCGAACGTTGACATTATAGGAATCAGCGAAATAAAATGGACTGAAATGGGTGAATTTAAATCAGATGATCATTATATACAGTACTGTGGGCAAGAATCCCTTAGAAGAAATGGAGTAGTCATCATGGTCAACAAAAGAGTCCAAAATGCAGTACTTGGATGCAATCTCAAAAACGACAGAATGATCTCTGTTGTTTCCAAGGCAAACCATTCAATATCATGATAATCCAAGTCTATGCCCCAACCAGTAATGCTGAAGAAGCTGAAGTTGAACAGTTATATGCAGACCTACAGGACCTTTCAGAACTAACACCCAAAAAAGATGTCCTTTTCATTATAGGGGACTGGAATACAAAGTAGGAAGTCAAGAAACACCTGGACCAATAGGCAAATTTGGCGTTGGAGTATGGGATGAAGCAGGGCAAAGGCTAATAGAGTTTTGCCAAGAGAACCCACTAGTTATAGCAAACACCCTCTTCAACAACACAAAAGATGTCTACACATGGACATCACCAGATGGTCAACTCTGAAATCAATTGATTATATTTGCAGCCAAAGATGGAGAATCTCTATACAGTCAGCACAAACAAGACTGGGAGCTGACTGTGGCTCAGATCATCAACTCCTTATTGCCAAATTCAGACTTAAATTGAAGAAAGTAGGGATAACCACTAGACTATTCAGGTATGACCTAAATCAAATCCCTATGATTATACAATGGATGTGGGAAATAGAGTTAAGGGACTAGATATGATAGATAGAGTGCCTGATGAACTATGGACAGAAGTTCATGACATTGTACAGGAGATGGGGAGCAAGACATCCCCAAGAAAAATAAATGCCAAAAGGCAAAATGGCTGTCTGAGGAGGCCTTACAAACAGCTGTTAAAGAAGAGAAGCAAAAAGCAAATGAGAAAAGCAAAGATATAAGCATCTGAATGCACAGTTCCAAAGAATAGGAAGGAGAGATAAGAAAGCCTTCTTCAGTGATCAGTGCAAAGAAATAGAGGAAGATAATAGAATGGCAAAGACTAGAGATTTCTTCAAGATAATTAGAAATACCAAGGGAACATTTCACGCAAAGATGGGCTTGATAAAGGATAAAAATGGTATGGACCTAACAGAAGCAGAAGATATTAAGAAGAGAGAGGTGGCAAGAATACACTGAAGAACTGTACAAAAAAGATCTCCATGACCAAAATAATCACAATGATGTGATCACTCACCTAGAGCCAGACATCCTGGAATGTGAAGTCAAGTGGGCCTTAGAAAGCATCACTATGAACAAAGCTAGTGGAGATGATGGAATTCCAGTGGAGCTATTTCAAATCCTGAAGAATGATGCTGTGAAAGTGCTGCACTCAATATGCCAGCAAATTTGAAAAACTCAGCAGTGGCCACGGGACTGGAAAAGGTCAGTTTTCATTCCAATTCCAAAGAAAGGCAATGCCACATAATGCTCAGCCTACCACACAAATACACTCATCTCACACGTTAGCAAATAATGCTCAAAATTATCTGAGCCAAGCTTTAATAATACGTGAGCCATGAACTTCCAGATGTTCAAACTGGTTTTAGAAAAGGCAGCGGAACCAAAGATCAAATTGCCAACATCTTCTGGATCATCAAAAAGCAAGACAGTTCCAGAAAAAACATCTATTTCTGCTTTGTTGACTATGCTAAAGGCTTTCACTGTGTGAACCTCAAAAACTGTGGAAAATTCTGAAAGAGATGGGAGTACTAGACCACCTGATCTGCCTTTGAGAAATCTGTATGCAGATCAGGAAGCAACAGTTGGAACTGGACATGGAACAACAGACTGGTTCCAAATAGGAAAAGGAGTACGTTAAGGCTGTATATTGTCACCCTGCTTATTTAACTTAGAAGCAGAATGCATCATGAGAAATGCTGGGCTGCATGAAGCACAAGCTAGAATCAAGATTGCTGGGATAAATATCAATAATCTCAGATATGAAGATGACACCACTCTTATGACAGAAAGCGAAGAATAACTAAAGAGCCTCTTGTTGAGCGTGATAGAGGAGAGTGAAAGTTGGCTTAAACCTCAACATTCCAAAAACTAAGATCATGGCATCTGGTCCCATCACTTCATGGCAAATAGATGAGGGACCAGTGAAAGACTTTATTTTGGGGGGCTCCAAAATCACTGCAGATGGTGATTGAAGCCATGTAATTAAAAGACGATTGCTCCTTTGAAGAAAAGTTATGACCAACCTATATAGCGTATTAAAAAGCAGAGACATTACTTTGCCAATAGAGGCCTGTCTATTTAAAGCTTTGGTTTTTCCAGTAGTCACATATGGATGTGAGAGTTGAACTGTAAAGAAAGCTGAGCACCAAAAATTGATGCTTTTGAACTGTGATGTTAGACAAGACTCTTGAGAGTCCCTTGAACTGCAAGGACATCCAACCAGTCCATCCTCAAGGAGATCAGTCCTGGGTGTTCATTGGAAGGACTGATCCTGAAGCTGAAACTCTAATACTTTGGCCACCTGATGTGAAGAGCTGCCTCATTTGAAAAGGCCCTGATGCTTGGAAAAATGGAGGGCAGGAGGAGAAGGGGATGACATGGGATGAAGTGGTTGGATGGCATCACCAACTCAGTGGACATGAGTTTGGATAAGCTTCAGGAGTTCATGATGGTCAGGGAGGCCTGGCATGCTGCATTCCATTGGGTTGCAAAGACTCGGACATGCCTGAGCGACTGTACTGAAGAAGGGTATGGCAACAATTATTGGTCAATACACTCCAGTATTCATGCCTTGAGAATCCCCCTCCTTGACTGAGATGCTTGGCAGGCCACAGTTTACGGGGTCACCAAGAATCAGACACGACCTAAGGGACCCTTCACTCATAGACACAAGACTTTTTTTTCCTTTGACAGCTCTTCCCAAGTGAGAGTTGAGCATGAAGGTGGTGCAGCTGCTTGGCTTGTGGGGACCCTGGTGGCGCCAAGTGTGGAGGGACATGGACTGCCTCCGCTGCAAGAGTTATGGCCTTATCAGAGTCTTTTTTGGATCCTCTTATAGCTGGCAATCAGAAGGCCTCTTTGGCCAGTCTTTTTCCATAGCTCCATCCATTCAGGCACTTAGCGGGCTCCCTTGCCTGGGGTCCTTCTCTGTTTCTCCCTGTGTCAGGCACATAGAGGGACACCTCTGGCTAGGATCTTATGCTGTAGATCCATGCATTAATCACTTAAAGGAGCACCCTGGGTGGGGTCCTCCTCTGTAGTTCAGTGCCTCAGGCATTTGATGGGCAAGCCTCTCTATCGTTCAGCTGCATCTATATTGTTTATAGAATATTACATAGAACATTATATATATATACACACATATATGTATATATATACATGGATTCTCCAGTGGCTCAGTGGTAAAAACTCAGCCTTCAATGCAGGAGATGCAGGAGACATAGGAGACGTGAATTTGGTCTCTGGGTTGGGAAGATTCCTTGGAGAAGAGCCTGGTAACCCATCCCAGTATTCTTGCCTGGAGAATTTCATGGACAGAGGAGCCTGGTGGGCTACAGTCCATAGGGTTGCAAAGAGTAAGACACAACTGAAGCAATGGAGCACATAAGCCCGTATATATCTGAGTGTGTGTGTGTGTGTGTGTGTGTGTGTGTATATATATATGTAAGCACATATCAAGTCATCTGGATGATCATTATAAACAACCATAATGGGATGCCAATTTCGTGATTCAAACACTGAGTTAGTTTGTGCAAAATAACACCATCATTAAATCCATTTAATGTCAATGCATTTTTTAATACTTTAAATATGTCTTGGAATAAATTAATAACTAAAGAGTATATACCTAGTTATACATATATTCAGATATAAAATAAAAGTAACTTAAGTCACTAATCACAGTCTAGGAGAATACTTTTCATCCTTCAAAGCAATTGTTTGAATTTCTTAAGCATAAGAAATGTTGCTATAGTCTATGTGTACTCTCTATGGCTGGGTATCACTTTATTACAGTTATAGGTCAAATAACTCAGTTCAGGAGTGAGCAATGTCTTCTGTAAAAGGTCAGAAGGTAAATATTTTAGACTTGTACAGTCCACATAGTCTCTGCAGCAAGTACTCAACTCTATACTGTTACAGAAAAAAGTCATAGATAATATGTAAATGAATGAGCCAATGTGTCCCAACAAAACTGTATTTACAAACAGAGGCAGTGGGCCAGATTGAGTCCATGACTAGTTTGTTCACCTCTGAATTAGTTTAGTGGCTTCAAGATATGGTAATATGAAAATATTTCAAGAGTAAGTTACCTATTATCTCAGTTTCTAATTGGGGAACTTACATACCACTAGCATAGTTCTCCAAAAGAAAACAGAAACCACACAAAACTTTGTTTGTTTCTTACTTTAACTTACAAATGATTATTATTTAGAGAAGTTGAGCAAAATCCACCTAAAGTCAAAAAAGATGTTTTGTACAGATAAAAAAAAAATTTAACAGCATAAATTAGCTATTCATGCCTATTTAATCACCATAATAATTAATGATTAAATATACTTATACCTACTAAATATTTAAAAAGAAATGATCCCTATTACTAAAGCCAGCATTTCACTTTCCTCATGTAAACAAGTTTTAAGAAGTTTTTGCTGCTGCTGCTGCTAAGCCGCTTCAGTTGTGTCCGACTCTGTGCGACCCTATAGACAGCAGCCCACCAGGCTCCCCGTCCCTGGGATTCTCCAGGCAAGAACACTGGAGTGGGTTGCCATTTCTTTCTCCAGTGCATGAAAGCGAAAAGTGAAAGTGAAGTCGCTTAGTCGTGCCTGACTTCAGGACTCCATGGATTGCAACCTACCAGGCTCCTCCATTCATGGAATTTTCCAGGCAAGAGTACTGGAGTGGGTTGCCATTGCTTTCTCTGGCCTTCTCCTTAGTGTTATATTATTAGGAATGTGCCTACTTCTTGGGCACATTCATGTGAATGAAATGTGTTTTTATAATTTAAGCAGTTATATAGTAAAGTTAATTCATTGTATTTAATAATGCACATGATCATATTCTGTTTATAAAACAGACAAAAGTAATAAATATTTCCTATCAAGGTCTAATGATTATTACTTCCAGCCAGTTAAATACTGATGTTTAGCTTATTAAAAAAAATTGCAGAACACTATTAATACAACTTTTGAAAATGTTCTACTTTTTTTCTTTATTTCTTCTACTTTTACTATTCTGTTTATTCTTTCATTCATCCTTTCTTCTCTTAAGTCATTTATTTACTCACTCTTTTTGATTCATTTAATTGTCCCTAAACATGGAAGTGTCTGCTGTTTTTCTCATGATTACACTGGGGTTCTGGGTTTGGGAAGAGAATACCACAGAGGTAAGTAGCTTTTACATCACAGCATATCAGGGAGCAATGATGTCCTCATGGCATCACTGGGATGTTAACCTTCATCATTTGGTTAAGGTAATGTTTACCAGGTTCCTCCACTATGAATTTACCATTTTACCTTTCCCTATACAATTATTTGAAACATATCATCTAGCTCATTCTTAATGGGAGCATGCAAGGAAGGGAGAAGAGTTAAGTTCCACCTCCTAGGAGGGTAAGTATCTCCATATATTATCTGGAATTCTGTGAAAAAATATTGGTCACTTCTCCCTCATTTAAATAAGTTTATATTTATTGACATTAAAGTAAAAAAAAATATTTAACTTCTTAAAATTTAACTTTTTAAAATTCTTCCAGAAATATCATCAAGCAAAGTTGTTTATTAGACCTTATGCAGTAAAAAAGACTCAAAACAGGTAAAGTCAGAGGGAGAAAGATGTTCATTAGGTTTCAGTGGCTGAATTGAATGATTTTAATACGAACCTTGCCAGGAGGGAAACTAGTTAGGATTTGGCAGGGTTTAAAAAATAAAAGTTTTGGATTGATGGGCCCCATGATATGAATGTCTTGAAATCAGTATTGTTGAATTAGTTTTGATTAAAGCTATTGTAGTCTTGATAAAAGCTATTAGTCTTAATTAAAAAGTTATTTCAAAGTCTTGTCTTTGAAGAGCAAAAATTTCCTAGAGCAAGTAACTGACTTATTTTTGTTTGTTCTCTGTGTTGTTCCATAGGCAAAACAAGTTTACTTAGATCTGGTTTTATTTTACATAGTGACCACAAATTATATTAGTTTTGATTCTTCATTTTTTACTTGGTTCATTCTGTTGTTTTCCAAGATTCCTGAAGTGAATGCGAATTCCACTTATATCAGACATTTTTTAATTAATAAAAGCATATAGTGCTGTAAAACTTCTTCTAAGTATAATTTTAATATGTGATTTGATTTGATATGTAGTGAAATTGGTTTCTAATCTATAATTTCAGTTTGATTTCATCTTTAACACCAATAATTGAGAAAAGTATCTTTATTTTCAAGACATTTTTTCATTTTGGCTATTTTTGCTTTTAATTTCAAATTTTAGTCTATTGTCTTCCATTTTTATAGCACATATTAATTTTCTTGCATTGTATTGTTTGTTTGTTTTTTGGCTAACATATTCTATGCGTATTTTGAAAAAAATTCTATGTTTACTGAAATTTTAAAATTTATTATTATGTGCAATTATATTTCTAATAGTTTTGCTTCATATGTTTTTTAGCTATGTTTCTCAGCACATAAATCTTACGATGGCTACATCTTCCTAGTGGATTGTAAGTCTTGCCTTTTGGTCTAGCTATTGTTCCTCCAGCTCCATCATCTTCACCACTGCTTTCTATCTCACAGGAAAATAGCTTCTTTTTCTTTTGGTATTTGGCCTCTGATTTGCCATCCTCATGTACTCAGAATTCTCCACAGGACAGGCTGTTGTTTTCTAGAACAGTCAAATCTCAACCTATTAACAGAAAAAATCAGATATCAGGCTGCAGATATATATATATACCACAATGAACACATTTTCCATTTCCAGTGTTAAAAAGAATATATTTACTGCTATAATGAAGAGTCTGGAATAGCTTTTCTGATATGGAGACTACTTTTTGCATCTAGTATATACGTAGCATATATTTTTTATTTACATGGTTATATGATCCATTCAAGTGATTGTCCCAGAATAGAAAGATCTTTCTTAAAGATATGTCTGTTTATCTCTGCTTCCTCTGAAACATCACAAGTTATTGCAGGTTCCACTCCCTCCTTCAAGATTTCAAAGAACACAGGGGCCACATCAGAGTTCAAATCAAACAGTCAAATACCCCCAAAAGTCTCTGCAAGAGAGAAGTGTTCTCCAAGTTAACCTAAGCCCAGGGAACAATTTAATATAATAAAAGTGAAGTCAGTCATTAAAGGTAGGTGGCATCTGGTTGAGTCATTACTGTTCTGACATTTCCTGTGAGATCTTGAGCAATTCAGTAGATTTCTTTACAATTAAATTTATTTCCATACAAAAAGAGAATAATACTAAAATTTACCTTATACCACTGTTGCCAGGATTAAATGAGCTAAAATCTGGAGTGTGTTTTGCAAAAGCTTGGCACAGAGTAAGTACTCAATACAAGATAACTATTATTAGTAATGGAAGCTCAATTCTCAGATGATAAATATATGCCTGGCTTGCATACACTGTTCCAGAGATCATTACCTTTTCCCTAGGCAGAGATCACTGATAAACCCAGAAGCATGGGCCAAGGACCCATCAGGATCTGAGAAAGTACATGGAGTAACAGAAGACAGGATACAGGAAGCAGGTGCTGAGTGATCTACTTTATTCTGATGGATGGCATGTGTCTGGCTTAGGGCTATTTTTAACCAGTCCAGCAAAACTGCAGCAGACCTTACTCTGTAGCCTCTTGAAAGCACTGCCAGTACCTGCCAGGCTCCAGGACCAATCGGAGCTTTGTGTAAAGGTATTTGTTATCCTTTCTGGCCAAGGACTATTCTTTAATAATGACTTAAATCCCTTGTCACATTATTTAATTAGCTCCATTCTCACTATGCATCTATCTGTTATAATGCAAGCAGTATAAAATATCTCTCCACAAGTATAATAGTCGCTTTCTTTTTCATATGCTTTAAGTTTTTGAGAGCAGAAAAGTGACCACAAATGTGTACTGCAAAAGTACCTTATCCCCTGCATCATCTTCATGAGAATAGAAATAAGATGACTGTTGCTTCACTTTTGCCTTCCCAACCTCATTGTTAATGTCTTTATTACTCACCTGGAACTATTCAGGGAAGAGAATTGAGGGAAACATGAAATTCCAGATTAACTCAATTGACCCAAAACAAAACAGCAACCTCTAACTGGAAGTCTTAAGGCACCTCTTAGCCCGGGTGGCTGCGACCTGCGCACATAGCGCAGCTGAGAGGAGCTACCCTACGACCTAGGCCAAGGGCAGCAGCCGAAATGAGCTACCCCATGTCCAAGGATCGGTGGCTGCGCAGGCGCAGGAGGGCCTAGAAGAGCTATTCCACGTTCAAGGTCAGGAGAGGCAGCAGTGAGGAGATACCCTTTGTCCAAGGTAAGGAGCAGTGGCTGCGCTTTGCTGGAGCAGCCATGAAGAGATACCCCACGTCCAACGTAAGAGAAACCCAAGAAAGATGGTAGGTGTTGCAAGAGGGCAGATACATTGAAACCATACTCACAGAAATCTAGTCAATCTAATCACACTAGGACCACAGCCTTGTCTAACTCAATGAAACTAAACCATGCTCTTGGGGCCACCCAAGACAGGCGGGTCATGGTGGAGAGGTCTGACAGAATGTGGTCCACTGGAGAAGGGAATGGCAAACCACTTCAGTATTCTTGCCTTGAGAACCCCATGAACAGTAGGAAAAGGCAAAGTGATAGGATACTGAAAGAGGAACTCCCCAGGTCAGTAGGTGCCCAATACACTACTGGAGATCAGCGGAGAAATAACTCCAGAAAGAATGATGGGATGGAGCCAAAGCAAAAACATTACCCAGCTGTGGATGTAACTGGTGATAGAAGCAAGGTCTAATGCTGCAAAGAGCAATATTGCATAGGAACTTGGAATGTGAGGTTCATGAATCAAGGAAAATTGGAAGTGTGGTCAAAAAAGAGATGGCAAGAGTGAATGTCGACCTTCTAGGAATCAGCAAACTAAAATGGACTGGAATGGGTGAATTTAACTCAGGTGACCATTATTATATCTACTACTGTGGACAGGAAGCCCTTAGAAGAAATGGAGTAGCCATCATGATGAACAAAAGAGTCCGAAATGCAGTACTTGGATGCAATCTCAAAAATGACAGAATGATCTTTGTTGTTTCCAAGGCAAACCATTCAATATCACCGTAATCCAGGACTATGACCCAACCAGTAATGCTGAAGAAGCTGAACTTGAATGGTTCTATGAAAACCTACAAGATGTTTTAGAACTAACACCCAAAAAAGATGTTCATTTCATTACAGGCGACTGGAATGCAAAAGTAGGAAGTCAAGAAACACCTGGAGTAACAGGCAAATTTGACCTTGGAATACAGAATGAAGCAGGGCAAAGACTAATAGAGTTTTGCCGAGAAAATGCACAGGTCATAGCAAACACCGTCTTCCAACAACACAAGAGAAGACTCTACATGGATATCACCAGATGGTCAACACTGAAATCAGATTGATATATTCTTTGCAGTCAAATATGGAGAAGCTCTATACAGTCAACAAAAACAAGACCAGGAGCTGACTGTGGCTCAGATCATGAACTCCTTATTGCCAAATTCAGGCTTAAATTCAAGAAAGTAGGGAAAACCACTAGACTATTCTACTATACAGTGGAAGTGAGAAATAGATTTAAGGGCCTAGATCTGATAGATAGAGTGTCTGATGAACTATGGATGGAGGTTCATGACACTGTACAGGAGACAGGGATCTCAAGACCATCTCCATGGAAAAGAAATGCAAAAAAAGCAAAATGGCTGTCTGGGGAGGCATTACAAATAGCTGTGAAAAGAGAAGCGAAAAGCAAAGGCGAAACATAAAGATATAAGCATCTGAATGCAGAGTTCCAAAGAATAGGAAGGAGAGATAAGAAAGCCTTCCTCAGTGATCAATGCAAAGAAATAGAGGGAAAGAACAGAATGGGAAAGTCTATAGATCTCTTCAAGAAAATTAGAGATACCAAGGAAACATTTCATGCAAAGATGGACTCAATAAAGGACAGAAATAGTATGGAACTAACAGAAGCAGAAGATATAAAGAAGAGGTGGCAAGAATACACAAGCTGTACAAAAACGATCTTCACGACCTAGATAATCACGATGATGTGATCACTCACACCACACATCCTGGAATGTGAAGTCAAGTGGGCCTTAGAAAGCATCACTATGAACAAAGCTAGTGGAGGTGATGGAATTCCAATGGAACTATTTCAAAACCTGAAAGATGATGCTGTGAAAGGGCTGCACTTAATATGCCAGCAAATTTGGAAAACTCAGCAATGGCCACAGGACTGGAAAAGGTCAGCTTTCATTCTAATCCCAAAAAAGCCAATGCCAAAGAATGCTCAAACTACCGCACAATTGCACTCATCTCACACTAGTAAAGTACTGCTCAAAATTCTCCAAGCAAGGCTTCAGCAATACATGAACCGTGAACTTCCAGATGTTCAAACTGGTTTTAGAAAAGGCAGAGGAACCAGAGATCAAGTTGCCAACATCCGCTGGATCATCATAAAAGCAAGAGAGTTCCCGAAAAACATCGATTTCTGCTTTATTGACTATGCCAAAGCCTTTGACTGTGTGGATCTCAATAAACTGTGGAAAGTTCTGAAAGATATGGGAGTACTAGACCACCTGACCCGCTTCTTGAGAAACCTATATGCAGGTCAGGAAGCAACAGTTAGAACTGGACATGGAACAACAGACTGGTTCCAAATAGGAAAAGGAGTACATCAAGGCTGTATATTGTCACCCTGCTTATTTAACTTCTATGCAGAGTACATCATGAGAAACACTGGGCTGGAAGAAGCACAAACTGGAATCAAGATTGTTGGGAGAAATATCAAGAACCTCAGATATGCAGATGACACCACCCTTATGGCAGAAAGTGAAGAACTAAAAAGCCTCTTGATGAAAGTGAAACTGGAGAGCGAAAAAGTTGGCTTAAAGCTCAACCTTCGGAAAACGAAGATCATGGCATCTGGTCCCATCACTTCATGGGAAATAGATGGAGAAACAGTGGAAACAGTGTCAGACATTATTTTTGGGGGCTCCAAAATCACTGCATATGGTAACTGCAGCCATGAAATTAAAAGACACTTACTCTTTGGAAGAAAAGTTATGACCTACCTAGATAGCATATTCAAAAGCAGAGACATTACTTTGCCAACAAAGGTCCATCTAGTCAAGGCTATGGTTTTTCCAGTGGTCATGTATGGATGTGAGAGTCAGACTGTGAAGAAGGCTGAACACTGAGGAATTGATGCTTTTGAACTGTTGTGTTGGAGAAGACTCTTGAGAGTCCCTTGGACTGCAAGGAGATCCAACCAGTCCATTCTGAAGGAGATCAGCCCTGGGATTTCTTTAGAAGGAATGATGCTAAAGCTGAAACTCCAGTACTTTGGCCACCTCATGCGAAGAGTTGACTCATTGGAAAAGACTCTGATGCTAGGAGGCCTTGGGGGCAGGAGGAGAAGGGGACGACAGAGGATGAGATGGCTGGATGGCATCACTGACTTGATGGACATGAATCTGAGTGAACTCCATTAGTTGGTGATGGACAGGGAGGCCTGGTGTGCTGCGATTCATGGGGTTTCAAAGAGTCGGACAAGACTGAGCAACTGAACTGAAGTGAACTGAAGGCACCTCAGCTCAACATCTTTAAATATAATCTCTTGATTCCTGTTATTTATGCCCTCAAATTTCTTGTCTTTCAGTGTTCTTTATTGAAGAAACTGGTACCACTATGGACCTAGTTGCTCAGGATTAAAATGTTGCAGTCATATTTCAGCTTTCTATTTCTCTTTAACATGACATCTAATCCTTCAGTAAATAGTAATCAGAGCAAAGGTAATAGCTACCTTGGGTGCATATTCTTTCTTTCTTTCTTTTTTTTTTGCACACCACGTGGCTTATGGATTTTATTTCCTCATTGAGGGATCAAACCCCAGCCTTTGGCAGTGAGAGTGCAGAATTGTAATGTTAGGTAGTTAGAATAGTTTAGGAGTCCAGAATGGCGGTAGCTAAATGACAAGGAAGGGAAAAGTCTGCAAAAATAAAACAAAGAAAGGTCTGAGGACAAGAGTGAGGACCTCAGATAGAACAAACAGCACTCCTGGCTAGACCAATTTACATAGGGCAGGCCCTGGGGGAGGGGAAAAAAACAACCCCATAAAAATAGGAGCCAAAATGCCGGGGTGGGGG
>SJYQ01005089.1:25379-45624 GCA_006410935.1 Redunca redunca
CCTTAAGTCAATACTTAATTTAAGTATCATTTGTCACCTAGAGAGATTTGGGAAGAGAAAAATTTAGTTTGAAACTTAGATAGTTTCAAATTGGATCCTAAAATAGTTTCATACTGGATCTTTTATAGAAGAGTTCATTTTTGGCTTATTCATCTCTTCTCCCATTATGCCATATTATATGCATTCATGCATTATACACATTATACAATAGTATGTAAGATCATACAATTATTCCTAAATTTTAATCATGTCTTTCCCTCTAATGATCTGAAACAAAACCCCACTCTTCTCCAGTTTCATTCATTTCACTCTACTGTCTTTAGTTACTGCATTTCTCCAAATTTTATCTGAAAGAATATTAATTGGGAGCTAGCCAAATTAGATTTTTGTCTTTGGTCTGCTACTGATTTAGTGTTGGCAACTCAGTTTTGTGGTCTCCAGGTTCTTCTTCTTCTGGAATGTAATTTTTAGACTACATGATAATGGTGATAAAACTAATACTTTGCATTTGTATAACAATGGAAAATTTAAACACTTTTTGGATGCACTTTTTGCTTTAAATTGTTATGCTTTAAGAAAAGGTGCAAGTTTAAGAAAAAAATACATTTATATCTTTCAGTGTTGTTGTTGTTCAGTTGCTAAATCATGTCTGACTCTTTGCGGCCTTATGGACTGCAGCATACCAGGCTTTGCTGTCCTTCACCATCTCCCTGAATTTGCTCAAATTCATGTCCATTGAATTGGTGATTGATACTTTACCTTTTAACTGTATATGCAATATATTTTACAGTATGATTTGTAATTAATTTTATGGTTTATGTGTGAATGATTAACTTTCACCAATAGATTGTAAGTCTCATAAAATTGGGATTCCCAGGTGGTTCAGTGGTAAAGAATCTGCCTGCCAATGCAGGAGACATGGGTTCGATCCTCGGGTCACAAAGATACCCTGGGGGAGGAAGTGGCAATTCATTCCTGTATTTTTGCCTGGAAAACCCCATGGGCAGAAGAGCCTGACAGGCTAGAGTCCAAGCAGTTGCAGAGAGTTGGACAAGACTGAATAACTCATAAAACTAGAAAAATTTGCCTTTTCTCTCTCTCTCGCTTTTTTTTTTTTTAGGCACATACTATATACTTAGTGATGATAATGAAGGTAATGTGTCAATATACTGTTTTATTTTTTATAATGATGTCACCTTGTTTATGTTCCAGTGAGCTAAGTCACATAAGTCATGTCTGACTCTTTGTGACTCATGTGTGACTCTTTGCCACCAGGTCCCTCAGTCTATGGGATTCTCCAGGCAAGAATACTGGAGAGGGTTGCATTCCCTTCCCCAGGTATTTATGTCCAATATTCTTCTAAATATTCAAAATACATTGTCATCACATGCTAACAACAACATAAGACAGGTATTGTCTCTCCAGCAACTGAAACTAAGTACAGAGAGGTTAACTAAGGTCAAACAGCTAGTAATTTTAAATGTCAAGTCCATGATCTTAACCACTAATCTAAACTGCTTCCCTGATTATAGTAAAGTTGATGGTGATGTTCAAACAGAATGATGTTAAGAATTTTATAGCTGAGAATTAGTTAAATAAACGTGACTTAATTCTAAGAATGGGAACCCCAGTGGCTCAGCAGTAAAGAATCCACCTGAAATGCAGGAGATGCAGGAGACACAGGTTTGACCTCTGTGTTGGGAAGATCCTCTGGAGAAGGAAATGTCTACCCATTTCATTATTTTTCCCTGAGAAATCCCACGGACAAAGGGGCCTGGTGGGCTACAGTCCATAGTATCACAAGGAGTCAGACACAACTGACCACACACACACAATTCTAAAAGTAAAATAATTATAGAAAGGTGAAGAGAGTTACACAGAGGGAATTGGTTTGCAAATGGCTTATCTAGAACAAAGGGAAAGAGTGATGCAGAAAAAGACCAGGACACCAGTATCTGAAATGAAGGTGTTATGTATAATCTTTTTATGGTATTAATGGAATATGACCAATCAAAATTTGATCATTATACTAAATCGACCTCTCTGATTACAGATCCACAAGAAAATCACATTCAATCCTATTTCTAGAAACACCCAAAGTTAAGCTGAATTGATAATCAAAAATATAATGTGTATCACAATATAAATATCAATACAGAAATATCAGAATATAATATAAAACATATAAAGAAATGTATTATAAAAGATTGACTTACATAATTATGGAAGCTGAGAAGTTGAATTACAGTCAGCAAACCGGAGACCCAGGAGAATTGATGTGTAGTCCCAGGGTGAATCCAAAAGCCTGACCACCAGAATTGATGGTCAATGTTCCAATTCAAAAGCTTGCAGTCTTGAGACCCAAGAAGAACCAATGTTCAGTCTGAAGCCAAAGGATAAAAAAGAACAACATCCCAGCTCAAAGAGTCAGACAAGAGGAGTTTCCTGTTACTCAGTCTTTTTGTTCTATGCAGATCTTCAACGGATGGAATGAGGCTCATCCACATTAGGGAGGGCAATCTGTTCTAACCAGTCTGTTGAGTCAAATGTTAATCCCATCCAGAAACATCTCCTATGACAAGCTCAGAACAATGTTTTCCCAAATGTCTGGGAATAATAATATAATGATTTTATTTAAAATTATAGATGGAAATATTTTTACTATCTTATAAATATAAGAGAAATGTGTATATATTTACTAATTTGTTGCTGTTTAGTAGCTCAGTCATGCCCAATATTGTGATCCATGGACTGTAGCCTGTCAGGCTCCTCTGTCCATGGAATTTCCCAGGCAGGAACACTGGAGTGGGTTGCCATTTCCTCCTCTAGGAGATCTTCCTGACCCAGGGATTGAACCCACATCTTCACATCTCATTCATTTCAAGAAAATTCTTTACTTGTACTGAAGAAATTTTTATATGCCCTTAGATGCATATATCTGAGGAATACAATTCATTGAGCTTTGATAAATGTACACTTGTGAAAGCATTATCCTAACAAAGAAAAAGAACATTTCACTCATTCCAGAAAATCCACTTGGGCCCTCTAATCAATCTCCTGACTATTGGGTAATGATTTTTCTAATTCCTATTATTACAGAGGTATTTTGCTTCTTGAACTTTATATAATGGAAATATACAATATATACCTTTTTGTGAATGGCTTCTTTTATTTAATAAAATGTCCTTGAGATTCATCCAGGTTGTAGTATATATTAATAGCCCATTCTTAAAAAAAAAAAAAAAAAATTTCTAAACAGCATTCGCTCAGATGGTAAAGCATCTGCCTACAATGCAGGAGACCCAGGTTCGATCCCTGGGTTGGGAAGATCCTCTGGAGAAGGAAATGGCAACCCACTCTAGTACTCATGCCTGGAAAATCCCATGGACGGAGGAGCATTATAGGCTACAGTCCATGGGGTCACAAAGAGTCAGACATGACTGAGCGACTTCAATTTCACTTCACTTTCATTCCCCTATAAGCTTATGGAGCTCTTTATTTATACACTTAACTAGTGGATGGACATTTGGGTTGTTGCCAGTTTGGTGCCATTATGAAAAACCTGCTTTGACCCTTTTTGTATAAGGCTCCTTGTGGACATATGTTTATATATCTCTTCAGTTAATAATTAGAATTGCTAGTTCATAAACTAGACACATGTATGTGTGTATGTGTGTGAAGTCGCTCAGTTGTGTCTGACTCTGTGACTCCATGGACTGTAGCCTACTAGGCTCCTTCGTCCATGGGATTTTCCAGGCAAGAGTATGGAGTGGGTTGCCATTTCCTTCTCCAAAGGATCTTCCCCACCCAGGAATTGAACACATGTATATAAAGATATAAATATATTAATTATATTTTTGAAAAGTGAAAGTGAAGTCACTCAGTCGTGTCCGACTCTGTGATCCTATGGACTGTAGCCTAGCAGGCTCCTCCCTCCATGGGATTCTCCAGGCAACAGTACTGGAGTGGGTTGCCATTTCCTTCTCCAGGGGATCTTCCCTACCCAGGGATTGAACCCAGGTCTCCCACATTCCAGCAGACGCTTTAACCTCTGAGCCAAATAGCAAATATGTTAATCCATTTTAAACATTCACCAGAAAAATATGAGATCCATACCACATCTTTACCAAATTTGATGCTGTCAGTTTTTCTAATGTTAGCCATGCCGCTAGGGGTGAAATAATATCTCATTATAGTTAGACAATTATTTTCTCAATAGACCAACTAAATCTGTTAAAAAATTATGTAAAAAAAACATAATTTGCAATACATTGTGGCATATTCCCCAAATATAAATTTGAGTCTTTGGGCTACAGAATATGGATCTTGAATATTTAAATTGCAAATATGAAACTAAACAGTGACTACATATCTGAGGGCCTTCAACATAAGCAATGACTTCTTTTTCCTTTCTCTTTATTTTTTATACAGTTTGCCACAAATCTCATTTTTTGCTTACCTCCATGATTAAGGAAATAAAAGTGTGTTTTTTTTTTATTAAGTTGTCTTAATTAGTTATAAGTAAATACTATTGTGAGATTTTACTTAAAGTTTAATTGGCACATATTTTCTGACTCAAAATCACTTTGATGGTTTTTTTGTTGAAGGTATTTTCTAAATAAAAAATTTAAAAAGTGAAGTAACTTATAAATAAGGATGCACATTAGAATCTGAATTTTGTCAGATGGAAGTAAGAGAATTATGTACAGGTTTTACATGATCTTTAGTTTAATTTTTCGCCTTTCAGTATTAGCTAGCTTACACAAAAATTATATACAGGTCAGAATTAAACAAGTCAGTTTTTAACTATCTAGTTTAAAATCACCTGCAAGTATGGTGTCAGAGGTACTCTTTGCTCCTTCAGCAGCTTCAAGTCTGGGCTGGTGGGAGGGAGTTGATGGACCACAGCTGTGTGGGTAGCCTGGTCTACTGGACCTTCCACAGGAGTTGCTGGCTGCCATCTGCTAAGGAAAAGGATGTTTCACCCACACTTACTGTTGGAAATTCTCCCCAGGCAGAGGAGATAACCAATGTCCCACATAGATTAGCACTGACAGCAGCCATATAGGTGACGGTGAGGAAAAAATGGTAACCATGAAGACACCTGGAAAAGATCAAGGCCTGGGTCCATAAGAAAGGACTAAGGCACACACCCAGGTGGAGGGTGGTAACTTCAAGCTGAACAGAAGACTCCTAGAATACTGCCCTGTTAACTCATCATGAGTCAATCACAGAAATGTCATATACCCTTCAGCTCTCACCTCAAATTTTACCTTTAAAAACTTCTCCCTGAAAATCATCAGGGAGTTCAGGGTTTTGGAGCCCAAACCATTCATTCTCATTCTTAGGCCCTGAAATAAACCTTTCTATGTTTCTCTGACCTTCTTCCTTCCAAATTAAATGAATGACAACATCTTTTCCTTCAGTCTTTTATGTAAAGTTAGGACTTTGAGACTGGTTGACTACAGACGTGTGTTTGAGTTGCAGAGTGTTCAACATTTTTTAAATTCCAGATTTGAAACTGGATTTTAACATAAACATTCTTGACTTCCTTGAGAGATAGGAACATCTGAAGAAATGGCAGCCATGCTCAGGCCAGGAATCAACTGAAGGTGGGCAGTGACTTCCACTTGATGTATTCGTTTTCCTATTTGAAGCCACTCTGTTGTTCCATGTCGAGTTCTAACTGTTGCTTCCAGACCTGCATACAGATTTCTAAAGAGGCAGGTCAGATGGTCTGGTCTGGTATTCCCATCTCTTTCAGAATTTTCCACACTTTATTGTGATCCACACAGTCAAAGCCCTTGACATAGTCAATAAAGCAGAAATAGATGTTTCTCTGGCATTATTTTGCTTTTCTGATGATTCAGCAGACGTTGGCAATTTTTTCTCTGGTTCTTGTCTTTTCCAAAACCAGCTTGAACATCTGGAAGTTCACAGTTCATGTATTTTTCAGGTCTGTCTTAGAGAATTTTAAGCATTACTTTACTAGCGTGTGAGATGAGTGCAATTGAGCAGTAGTTTGAGCATTCTTTGGCATTGCCTTTCTTTGGGATTGGAATGAAAATACCTTTTCCAGTCCCATGGCCACTGCTGAGTTTTCCAAATTTGCTAGCATATTCAGTGCCACACTTTCACAGCATCATCTTTTAGGATTTGAAATAGCTCAACTGGAATTCCATCACCTCCACTAGCTTTGTTCATAGTGATGCTTCCTAAGGCCCACTTGGCTTCACATTTCAGGATGTCTGGCTCTAGGTGAGTGATTACACCATCGTGATTATCTGGGTCATGATGATCTTTTTTGTACAATTCTTCTTGCCACCTCTTCTATCTTCTGCTTCGGTTAGGTCCATACAATTTCTGTCCTTTACTGAGCCCATTTTTGCATGAAATGTTCCACTGATATCTCTAATTTTCTTGAAGAGATCCCTAATCTTTCCGATTCTGTTGTTTTCCTCTATTTCTTTGCATTGATTGGGGAAGAAGGCTTTCTTATCTCTTTCTTGCTATTCTTTGGAACTCTGCATTCAAATGAGTATATCTTTCCTTTTCTTCTTTGCCTTTAGCTTCTCTTCTTTTCTCAGTTCTTTGTAAGGCCTCCTCAGATAACTGTTTTACTTTTTTCATTTTTTTTTTCTTGGAATGGTCTTTATCCCTGCCTCCTGTACAACGTTATGAACCTTCATCTGTAGTTCTTCAGGCACTCTATCAGATCTAATCCCTTGAATCTATTTGTCACTTCCAATGTAAATCGTAAATGATTTTATTTAGGTCATACCTGTTCGTTCTACTCTTTTTCCTTACTTTCTTCAATTTAAGTCTGAATTTGGCAATAAGGAGTTTATTATCTGAGCCACAGTCTGTTCCCAATCTTGTTTTTGCTGACTATATAGAGCTTCTCCATCTTTGACTGCAAAGAATATAATCAATCTGTTTTCAGCATTGACCATCTGGTGATGTCCATGTGTAGAGTCTTTTCTTGTGTTGTTGGAAGAGGGTGTTTGCTATGACCAGTGCATTCTCTTGGCAAAACTCTGTTAGCCTTTGACCTGCTTCATTTTGTACTCCAAGGCCAAATTTACCTATCACAGGTAGCTCTTGACTTCCTACTTTTGCATTCTGGTCCCCTATAAAGAAAAGGACATCTTTGGGGGGTGTTAGTTCTAGAAGGTCTTGTAGGTCTTCATAGAACCATTCAATTTCAGCTTCTTCAGCATTATTGTTCAGGGCTATAGACTTGGATTATGTGACATTGAATGGTTTGCCTTGGAAACGAAATCATTCTGTCATTTTTGAGATTGCATCCAAGTACTGCATTTTGGACTCTTGTTGACTATGCTGGCCACTCCATTTCTTTTAAGTGATTCTTGCCCACAGTAGTAGATATAATGGCCATCTGAGTTAAAATCACCCACTCCAGTCCATTTTAATTCACTTATTCCTAAAATGTGAATGCTCACTTTTGGCAACATTGTTTGATCACTTCCAATTTCCCTTGATTCATGGACCTAACATTCTAGGTTCCTATGCAATATTGCTCTTTACAGCATCAGATTTTACTTCCATCACCAGTCACATCCACAACTGGGTATTGTTTTTGCTTTGTTTTTGTCTCTTCATTTTTTCAGGAGGTATTTCTCCACTGATCTCCAGTAGCATATTGGGCACCTACCAACCTGGAGAGTTCATCTTTCAGTGTCCTATATTTCTGCCTTTTTATACCATTCATGGGGTTCTCAAGGCAGGAGTCCTGAAATGGTTTGCCATTCCCTTTTCCAGTGTACCATATTTTGTCAGAACTCTCCACCATGTCCTGTCTGTCTTGGGTGGCCCTACACAGCTTCGCTAATAGTTTCACTGAGTTAGGCAAGGCTTTGGTCCATGTGATCTGTTTGTTTAGTTTTCTGTGATTGTGCTTTTCATTGTCTGCCCTCTGATAGATAAGAATAAAAGCCTTATGGAAGCTTCCTGATGGGATAGACTGACTGAGGGGGAAACTGGATCTTGTTCTGATGAGCCTGACCATGCTCAGTAAATTTTTAATTCAATTTTCTTTTGATGGGCGGGGCTGTGTTCCCTCCCTGTTGTTTGAGGTGAGGCCAAACTGTGGTGGAGGTAATGAAGATAATGGCGACCTCCTTCAAAAGGTGCTATGCATGCACTGCTGCACTAGTGCCCCAGACCCTGCAGCAAGCCATCACCGACCCACTCCTCCACTGGAGACTCTTGGACACTCACAGGCAATTCTGGGTCAGTCTCTTGTGGGGTCATGGTTCCTTTCTCCTGGGTCCTGGTGCACACAAGGTTTTGTTTGTTCCCTCCAAGAGTCTTTTTCCCCAGTCTTGTGTAAGTTCTGGCGGCTCTGTGGTAGGGTAAATAGCGACCTCCTGTAAGAGGGCTTATGCCATACCCAGGTCTGCTGCACCCAGAGCCCCTGCCCCTATGGCAGGCCACTGCTGACCTGTACCTCCTCAGTAGACACTCAAACACAGTTCTGTCCCAGTCTCTGTGGGGTCTCTGGTCCTGATGTGCACAAGGTCTGTTTGAGCCCTTTGAGTGTCTCTCTGGCAGATATGGGGTTTGATTCTAAATGTTTCATTCTAAGGATGAAATTCCTTATTGCCATCTTGCTGAGGCTTCTCCTTTGCCCTTGGACGTGGGGTATCTTTTTTGGTGGGATCCAACATTCTCCTTTCAATGACTGTTCAGCAGTGAGTTGTAATTTTTTAGCAAGACATTAGCTACCAGGAGGTAAAAGTGAAAGCCCACAGACTTTAAAAATCCAAGTGATAGGAGGCTGCTTTCTCATTTACCTAAAAACATCATAGAAAATCCATCTTAAGAGAACATGGGAGGATCTGGTACTGCATGGAGCTATTATGATTTACTTATCTGTGAAGATGAGGTAACAGCACTGTCAGTAAACACCTGTATATACTTTTGGGAAATAGCTGAAATAGGTTAACAGCCTATTATATATTAAAATGTACTAATGACTGCATATCATTTAAAAAATAAAAACCTAAGAGCCATCTTTGACATTCAGCTTGATTAAAAAAAAATAAAAAGTGAGTGTTGAGTATTATGAAAGCCAGTTGAAGCTAAACTCCAAATGCCCTGAACATGTCTCATTATGTGATACCCATTGATTGTATTATATGTGGCATAAAAGGATTCTTTCCACTTGCCTCTGAGCTGGTACTGTGTTTCCAAACTCACCATTTTCTTTCTTTTCGTCTGTTTTTAATCCTAGTCACACATAAGTCTCTAAATGCCTGATTTTGCCTCTTACCTCCCTTTTCGTGCTTTGGCACTGTTGGATTTTATAGTCAATGTTTACTTTTCATTTGAAGTTACCTTTCATGTGAATAGTAAATGTCAGCCCTCTACCGTGTTCTTTCTGTTGGGTCATCATCAGTCCTGATTCCTTATCAATTCAAGAGTGGAAGAAGTTCGAGCATGTATGAATATAGACTTACAAAAAAAAAAAAAAGAAAGAAAAAACCCAAGCACAATACAAAAACTGAAATTGAATGCTAGCAAATGAGACGACATTCCTTCTTTCAGATAATAACTAGGGAATCTGAAAAAGAGAAAGAAACAGCGCACACAAATGAAACTGTGCAGTGAAGACAGCCACAGAGATAATTCATGCTGTTCTTCTATTTCAAAATAAGCAAAGTGAGTATAAATTCCAGCTGAGCATTGTTCCTTTAAATTTAGGATTTTTAAGAATTATTAGGAAACCATCAAGGCACTATTGCTGAGGCTAAAATGCTTCTATTGGAGTTTTGAGTTGTCTTCATTCTCAGTCCCTCTTGGAGGTCATTGAGAAAAAAACAATGTGTCTACAAGCTTTTAATAGAACAAAGAGTGCATCTGTCAGCTCTACCCATGAATTTAAGGCATTGGTGCCTTTGATCATCAGTTTACTTTAGCTTTGCTCCTGACTCACAAGAATGTTAAGTACTCAAGGGATTAAAGGCTAGTCTCTTGAGGTTCTGTACACAAATAGGCTGATATGGTCTAGTAATCAAATGAAATTTGTTTTACAAGTAGATACCAGTGCAATTACTGAAACTAAATACAAAGAGGAGAGAGTTGCCAAGCCAAAAAGAGTGTTGGTGTTTTTGAACAGGTAGATAAAAGACTATAATAAGGTATCCATTATGAATAGGACAAATATCTGACCAATTCAAGAAGAAAGAACATTGGTTAAAATCTTCCTCTTAAACACTAAACATTTTATAAACCACAGTGATAGAACTTCCATTTGAATTCCCATCCATTTTTTACTGTTTCAGAAACTAACATACCTATAAATTAATTCATCAGTATAGAGAATCCGAAGAGTTTACAAGTAAAAGAAATAAAACTACATCTCACAACATGGGAAGAGTATTGGAAAAATGTAAATAATCCTTCTTTGTTCTCTAATATTTTTTCAATACCTTGCATTTTTCTAATTTATCTGAGACTGTTAGAGGGGGGAGAAAGATGAAGTTCTATTAATTACTTTGCACATAGGTCTCAGCCAGAAGCTAGGGAATTTAGCATTAATTTATTCCATATATTAGCCTAGCATAATGCATACTAGAGAATTTGTAAAATAATATACCATTTTAGAAAAGTGTAGCTTATAAATAAAATCATGTTTATTAAAATATTATAATGATGACCATACAGCAATAAGTGATATACTAATAAATGATGGACATAACAGCATCGAAGTGATGTTTAACTTGTACATATTTCAAACAAAATGAAATTTTTGAAAGACCATTTTGTATTTATTATGATTACAATAAATCATAAATTAACCATATTTAGAGGTATTTATTCTTCTTAGTTTCTCCCTGACGTCCTCTAGGAATTCGAAATGATTTTTTTTTATACTAAGAAGATGTACAAATTCTGTTTTTAGACCTTAAAAGGGAAATATTTAAAGAATTATGCTACCTTTTTAAAAGTCTCAGCCAGCATCTTTGAAAATATGTATAGAAACTTAGCTAGAGAACTTCCCTGGTGGCTCAGTGGTAAAGAATGTGGTGCCAAAGCAGGAGACATGGGTTCAACCCTTGATTTGGAAAGATCCCACATGCCACAGAGCAACTAAGCCTGTGCACCACAACTATTATTGAGCCTGTGCTCCACAGCCTAAGAGTCACAATTACTGAGTTCACACACTGTAGCTACTAACACCTGTGTGCCCTAGAGTCCATGTACCACAACAAGAGAAACCACCACAGTGAGAGGTCTGCACACGGCAAGAGAGTCACCCCTGCTCACCACAACTAGAGAAAAGCTGACACAGCAGCGAAGACCTAACACAGCCAAAAATCGAAATAAAAAATAAATAAGTAAAATTTAATATATATACTAAAGAAATTTAGCTGGAAACATCATCCTTCATGATTTCAATCAGTTGTTCTTACTCACTAATAGGCTTTATTTAATATTCTTTTAAGAAACATCTTCTTAAAACCCACTTATAATTTTCTTTTGCATGAGTTTTAAGCACGCTAGAAAATCCTGAATGCCAAGGTTGGTTTGCTTTAAATTTAAATATTTGTCAGTTTTTTTTAAAGATAACATGCTTACATTTTTCCAATAAATTTCACGGTGACAGAAAATTCTCCAAACTTTTATATTCAAAACTTGGTACAACACAACTTTTTTCCAAAAGTATTTACTTTTGCACTTGTTAAAATTTCACTTTTACATTGAAAGTATAAAGTTCCTATTTTTTTAATAATATTTTCTAGTTAGTATACAACAAAAAATCAATTTCTATGATAGATAGAGTTTAATCAATGCAATGTGTGAATTAGTAGCTCAAAACTCAATTAGTAGCTTTAAACTCAAAAAATCATTTGACACTTTTTTTTCAAACACATCTAAATGTCTAAATTTTCAGCAAATATCTATGTGTTCAGGTGATTATTGTGGTCTTGATCCATCTCATTAGTAGGTAATGGAAGTTTTTCACTATTTAAGATTATAAAAATCTATAAATTTATTTAGTGAACAGAAGTACTGAAAGCAAATCAATCCCTTTTTATTGTGGAAGTTTTCCTTTTCCCTTAGGCTGCCTTATTTACTCCTTAGGCTGTCATGCTTGCTTCTCAGATAATGGGACCAAGAAAAGCATGTGTCAGTCTTAGTAGTATTAAATATTAGTAAGTATAAATATATTTCTTAGAACATATAAATAGAGATAATAAGATATTTCTTTTAATCCAGTGGATTTTCTTATTTGGAGACCATTAAAGCAGAAAAACAAAGTTCTGACCTAATGAAAAGAAAGGAAAGGTTTAAAAAGTCAAGACGGGAACAGAGAGAGAGACAAAAGAAAAATGACTGATGAATATGGTTGGCACTTTCTTAATACCATGCTTAAGACAACATTCAACTCCAGAATGAAAGCTAGATGCATAAATGTTAGAAATGGGGTTTACAATCAAAGAAGCAGAGATAATCACAATTGAGGGAAAAGGGAAAAATAAAAAATAAAACTTCTCAAAATGGTATATCTCTTACTCTATCACTTTGATTAGATTTTTTAGGGTTGGATTTATGCATATGCAAAACTCAGCATTCATTTTCATTTTCCCAGCTACAAGTTCTATTTCAAATTACATAATGTTTTTGAGATTCATCCACAGTTTTTTGTAACACTATACTATTGCTGCAGTAACAAATTATCACAAATTTTCTGGCTTAAAACAATATAAATTTCTTCTTTTACAGTTCTAGGAGTCATAAACAAGTCCAAACATAAGTCCAAAACAGTCTTCAGGGGCTAAAAGATATCAATATAGGTGACTTATTCTAGAGTTTCCAGAGGAGTATTCATTCCTGGTGGTTCAGTGGTAAAGAATTCACCTGCAATACAGGAGAGCCTGGTTCAGTCCTTGGGTGAGCAAGATTCCCCGTAGTAGGAAATGCCAACCCACTCCAGTATTCTTGCCTGGAGAATCTCATGGACAGAGGAGACTGGTGGGTTACAGTCTATGGGGTCACAAAGAGTCAGACATGACTGAGTGACTAAACAGCAACAACGATCCATTTCTTCTCACCTGTCAGAGGTGATTTAGTTGTACTGTTTTCCAGAAATGATAATAACCTGTAACAACTCTTAGCCCTAGGATATTTCAGTTCATTTTACTGACATAAATGGTTTATCTTTAGCAAACAGTTTTTTTAGCAAGTTGACATTAAAAAACAACTTATCTATGTAATATTGAACCTCCTTTACCTTGTTAATACACAATTCACAGCACATTTATATCACATTACAATATGATTCCTCTGCTTCTGGTATACAGAGGCTGTCAGTATTCCTTGTCTCCTGGTTATATCACTCCAATCTCTGCTTCAGGGATTACAACTTTTTATTTTTTGTTTTTATTGGAGGATAGTTGATTTACAGTGTGTGTTAGTTCCAGGTAGGTGCACAGCAAAGAGAATCAGTGATACATAAACATATTTCCATATTTCTATATTCAATGTAATATTATTTAGTCTCAAAAACAGGAAGCAAAGCCTGTCATTTGCTGCAACGTGGATGAACCTTAAGGACATTATACTAAGTAAAATAAGCCAGACAAGCAATGCATTGTATCACTTATATGTGGAATGTAAAAAACAACAACAAAAAGCAAAACTCAAAGAAAAGAGAGCAGATGGTGGTTCTAGAGGTCAGAGAGTAGGGGAAATAGCATTTGGCAAAAGGTTAAAAACTTTCAGTAGTAAGATGCATAGAGTCTGAAGAGCTAATGTATAACATGGTGATTCTCATAGATAATAGCTGCACTGTATAATTTACATTTGCTAAAGAGTAGAACTTAAATGTTCTCATCAAAAAGGAAAAAAACTAAATATGTGAGGCAATGATGTGTTAATTAACTTGATGATGGGGATCTTTTCTCCATGTATGTAAGTAAAGTCGCTCAGTCGTGTCCGACTCTTTGCGACCGCATGGACTGTAGCCTACCAGGCTCCTCCCTCCATGGGATTCTCCAGGCAAGAGTACTGGAGTGGGTTGCCATTTCCTTCTCCAAGGGGATCTTCCCAACCCAGGGATCAAACCTGGGTCTCCTGCATTCCAGACAGACGCTTTAACCTCTGAGCCACAATCATCATGTTTACATATATGACAATTTGGTCAAACATACCTTAATAAAACTGAAAGAAATATTAATAAGGCATTCTATTCTCTAAATTTCATCCACAAAATATAATCCTATTTTAAATTTTTATTTTAATAATGTGATAAAATGTAGTCACTAACAAAGTAACAGGTTATATATTGCAAAAGACTTTGTTAATGATAATACCTATAAAGATAAATTTTTTCATAATCCAATATACTAAATATATCCACAGTAGAAGCTGTGAGGAAATCTGGAGCATATATTGATACTTTCAAGCAAATACATTAAGATGAAATACATTGGAATAATGCTTTGTTGAATATGAATTTAAATTGAATCACATCGGTTTTAACTTTATCCTTTTCTGTGCCTTTTGTTTGCTATAAGCATAATAAACTTTGCAAATAAAAATAGGCATACACAAATCTATACCTATACAGACACACACATACACACATATGCATGCACTAGCTGGGCTGTCATTGCTCTGAAAAATCACTAAACATTATTACATGAACAAATCACTAGGACTGTTCATTTTACAATATGCCACCGAGAGTTGCTCTGATTATAAACAGAGCAGTTGAAAATCAGCGCCTGAAATTTTGAATATCTGACTCTGTGACTTTGATTTTGGAGGCTCAGATTTAAACCCTCTATTTCTTTACTCTGTTCATGATTTCTTTTTCTGTTAAACTGAAGGATGGCATTTAACAAGATACATAAACCATAAGTAAACATTTAAATAAGCTTTTGAATATTTATTCATATACCCTTATTAACCACAAGCCACATTTTAGAATATTTCCACCTTACTAGTAGGCTCCCTCACACTTTTTCTCATGACATTTTAATACACATTGTCTCTCTCTGTAAGTATCAAACTTTTCTAAAATTGCCTCATGTTTTGCTGCTCAGGTAAATGACTGACTTTTGAAGTGGTTCTAGACTTCATCTTTTAGATAAATTTTGTATAGTTCACATATTACAAATCTAGACTGCATATTAAAAAGCAGACACATTACTTTGTCAGCAAAGGTCCGTCTAGTCAAAGCTATGGTTTTTCCAGTAGTCATGTATGAATGTGAGTTGAACCATAAAGAAATGTGCATGCTGAAGAATTGATGCTTTTGAACTGTTGTGTTGGGGAAGACTCGAGAGCCCCTTGGACTGCAAGGAAATCAAACCAGTCAATCTTAAAGGAAATCAGTCCTGAATATTCATTGGAAGGACTGATGCTGAAGCTGAAGCTCCAATACTCTGCCACCTGATGTGAAGAACTGACTCATTGGAAAAGACCCTGATTCTGGGATATATTGAAAGCAGAAGGATAAGGGGACAACAGAGGATGAGATCATTAGATGGCATCACCAACTTGATGGACATGAATTTGAGCAAGCTCCAGGAGCTGGTGATGGACAGGGAAGCTTGGCATGCTGCAGTCCATGGGGTCGCAGTCATACAGGACTGAACAACTGAACTGAACTTGTAGTTCACATAGCACATAATTTAATTCATACCATTCCAAATATATTCCCTAAATTTTGTGAGAATTTAGGTTCATTTTTCAATGCTGTTGGATGACTGCTCTCACTTTTAAGGATATACTTGAGCTTCAAAAAACAAAACAGGAGTATGCTGACAGAAAATAGCCATCCCATGCTGTCCAAACATAATAAAATATATTTAGCTGATTTCTAATGAGGTTATAAGAGATAAACAGACATAAAATTTAAAGACATGATATATATTAATTCATATAATACTTATAGTATTTGTAAAATAGAAGTCAATCTGAAAAGGATAACACTTTCTCATAGAGAAGTTGAAGATGGTAATGAGATAATAAAGGGATTTAAAATAGAACTGAAAAACATGTGGTATAAATTAATCATTATTTCATAAATATGAAGCACTATCAGTACAAGATGCAGAAAGAGTACCTCTAATGGAGCCAGGACCAAAATCATCATCATCACCATCATCTGAAACTAAAATACAAGCATTTAGGTTAGGGATAATTAAACATTTTTCATTGTAAAAATTATTAAGCATACAGAACTTCTCTCTCTAGAGACCTATATAAGTAGGAAAGATACTACTCTTTCAGAAATGATTTAGTTATAGTGCTTTCAGAAAATGGGATAATACCCAGTAAAATTTTTTTATACTATGGATATTTCAGTTCATCATTACTGACAAGTTTACATTGTGTATATACATCAGTTCAGTTCAGTTCAGTCGCTCGGTCATATCCGACTCTTTGCAACCCCATGAATTGCAGCATGCCAGGCCTCCCTGTCCATCACCAACTCCTGGAGCTCACTCAAACTCATATCCATCAAGTCAGTGATGCCATCCAGCCATCTCATCCTCTGTCATCCCTTTCTCCTCCTGCCCCCAATCCCTCCCAGCATCAGAGTCTTTTCCAATGAGTGAATTCATCTCACAAGGTAGCCGAAGTATTAGAGTCTCAGCTTCAGCATCAGTCCTTCCAAAGAAATCCCAGGGTTGATCTCCTTCAGAATGGACTGGTTGGATCTCCTTGCAGTCCAAGGGACTCTCAAGAGTCTTCTCCAACACAACAGTTCAAAAGCATCAATTCTTTGGCACTCAGCATTCTTCACAGTTCGACTCCCGCTGGAAAAACCATAGGCTTGACTAGACGGACCTTTGTTGGCAAAGTAATGTTTCTGCTTTTGAATATGCTATCTAGGTTGGTCATAACTTTTCTTCCAAGGAGTAAACATCTTTTAATTTCATGACTGCAATCACCATCTGCAGTGATTATGGAGCCCAAAAAAATAAATTCTGACACTGTTTCCCCATCTATTTCCCCTGGGACCACATGCCATGATCTTCGTTTTCTGAATGTTGACGTTTAAGCCAACTTTTTCACTCTCCTCTTTCACTTTCATCAAGAGGCTTTTTAGTTCCTCTTCACTTTCTGCCATAAGGGTGGTGTCATCTGCATATCTGAGGTTATTGATATTTCTCCCACCAGTCTTGATTCCAGCTTGTGTTTCTTCCAGCCCAGCATTTCTCATGATGTACTCTGCATAGAAGTTAAATAAGTAGGGTGACAATATACAGCCTTGACATACTCCTTTTCCTATTTGGAATCAGTCTGTTGTTCCATGTCCAGTTCTAACTGTTGCTTCCTGGCCTGCATACAGGTTTCTCAAGAAGCAGGTCAGGAGGTCTGGTATTCCCATCTCTTTCAGAATTTTCCACAGTTTCTTGTGATCCACACAGTCAAAGGCTTTGGCATGGTCAATAAAGCAGAAATTGATGTTTTTCTGGAACTCTCTTGCTTTTGCCATGGATGTTGGCAATTTGATCTCTGGTTCCTCTGCCTTTTCTAAAAGCAACTTGAACATCTGGAAGTTCATGGTTCACACATTGCTGAAGCCTGGCTTGGAGAATTTTGAGCATTACTTTACTATTGTGTGAGATGAGTGCAATTGTGTGGTAGCTTGAGCATTCTTTGGCATTGCCTTTCTTTGGGATTGGAATGAAAACTGACCTTTTCCATCCTGTGGCCACTGCTGAGTCTTCCAAATTTGCTGACATATTGAGTGCAGCACTTTCACAGCATCATCTTTCAGGATTTGAAAAAGCTCCACTGGAATTCCATCACCTCTACTAGCTTTGTTTGTAGTGATGCTTTCTAAGGTCCACTTGACTTCATATTTCAGGATGTCTGGCTCTAGATCAGTGATCACACCATCTTGATTATCTGGGTCATGAAGATCTTTTTTTGTACAGTTCTTCTGTGTATTCCTGCCACCTCTTCTTAATATCTTCTGCTTCTGTTAGGTCCATACCATTTCTGTCCTTTATCGAGTCCATCTTTGCATGAAATGGTTCCTTTGTATCTCTAGTTTTCTTGAAGAGATCTCTAGTCTTTCCCACTCTGTTGTTTTCCTCTGTTTCTTTGCACTGATTGCTGAGGAGGGCTTTCTTATCTCTCCTTCCTATTCCTTGAAACTCTGCATTCAGATGCTTATATCTTTCCTTTTCTCCTTTGCTTTTCACTTCTCTTCTTTTCACAGCTATTTTTAAAGCCTCCCCAGACAGCCATTTTGCTTTTTATATTTCTTTTCCATGGAGATGATCTTGATCCCTCTCTCCTGTACAATGTCACGAACCTCCGTCCATAGTTCATCAGGCACTCTATCTATCAGATCTAGGCCCTTAAATCTATTTCTCACTTCCACTGTATAATCATAAGGGACTTGATTTAGGTCATACCTGAATGGTCTAGTGGTTTTCCCTACTTTCTTCAATTTAAGCATAAATTTGGCAATAAGGAGTTCATGATCTGAGCCACAGTCTGCTCCTGGTCTTGTTTTTGCTGACTGTATAGAGCTTCTCCATCTTCGGCTGCAAAGAATGTAATCAATCTGATTTGGGTGTTGACCATCTGGTGATGTCTAAGTCTTCTCTTGTGTTGTTGGGAGAGGGTGTTTGCTAGGACCATTGCATTTTCTTGGCCTAACTCTATTAGTCTTTGCCCTGCTTCATTCCACATTCCAAGGCCAAATTTGCCTGTTACCCCATGTGTTTCTTGTATCTATCTATCTATCTATCTATATACATATATATATATATATTATGTTTATTTTTAGCAAGCTGATGTTAAAAATATCTTGTAAATGTAATATTGAGCCTCCTTCACCTTGTTAATATGCAATTCATAGCACATTTATATGGAGCTACAATTGTGACTCACAAATGAAAAGATCAAAGATTCAGACATTGCAAAACAAGAGAGAAGCTTTATTTGACATAAACTTAAAAACACGTTTTCTTTCAAACAGCCATATTTTGCATTAAATTTAAGTGAAGTTCAACCTTTGGGATACCATATAACTCAGTACTATTGTTTTGCCTTCTAAGAAGCTTTATGTAAAATGCTTTGGTTGTTACTCATGCCAATAGATGAGAATCACTGATTATATAAATTATTTCCCCAAACTTTTCCAGATGGAGAAACATATTCACTGAATATTTTAAGAACTTTTCTTTTACAATCAATCAGAATTATAGTCATACAATGCAAATGTAAGAAACAATCTTTAGATACTATCTAGCTGTAAAAATGACTATTAATATGAACTACATTTTAAATTTAGATTTCAGAATTCTTGTTTCTGTCTGTGTTTATGTGTGGATATTGCTCTGAGTTATCTGTTAAGAGTGGGACTAATATAAATATTAATTTATCTAACAACTAAAATTCTTAATATAATAGTATATATAATGTTATAAAATGAAGGAACAATAAAGCATTATGATACACATCTTTATTTAACTGTTAAAACATAGACTTGTTTTTGTTTAGTTGCCCAGTGATGGCTGACTCTCTTACAACCCCATGGGCTATAGCCTTGTCAGGCTCCTCTGTCCATGGGATTTCCCAGGCAAGAATATTGATATGGGTTGCCATTTTCTTCTTCAGGGGATCTGCCAGACTCAGGGGTCAAATCTGCATCTCCTGCATTGCAGACAGTTTCTTTACCACTGAATCACCTCAGGAGACCACTAAAATTTAAAAAAACAAACACACACAAAAAAAATGGCTAGGGAATATTTAATGGATTCTTGGTATGCTATAGGCTTCCCAGGTTGTGCAGTAGTAAAGAATCTGCCTGCTAATGCAGGAAGTGCAGGAGATGCAGGTTTGATCCTTGGATAGGAAAGATCCCCTGGAGTAGGAAATGGCAACCTCCTCCAATATTCTTGCCTGGAAAATTCCATGGACAGAGGGACCTGGCAGGCTATCATGAGGTCACAAAGACTCAGATATGACTGAGCAACTGAGCATACATGTTATGCTAAAGGTTCTCAATAACAATTAAAATTTAATAATGAGTAAAAATGATCCACTTATTTCCATTTATAAATTCTCTCCTAGGAAATGTCATACATTTGATATGAGAGCATTGCAAAGAAAAATATATCCTTAGAAAGATGTATAGAAAAAGAGAAAGAATTTGAAAATGAGGGCCAGTAAACAAAAAGCAGAATGAAATGTATAGCTTGAAGTCACACTGGTAAATAATTACTGACCTAGTAGTCAA
>SJYQ01005091.1:1215-17638 GCA_006410935.1 Redunca redunca
TGGAATGCAGGTACCATGACTTGCTCATCATTATGTACAGCTAAATGCTTGAAATGTAAGAGACCCAATAAATATGTTTGAAGTTAAATGGTGTTAGTATGAATTGACTGGCACTGAAAACAAACCTGTGCAAAAATTACAACATGGAGTAGACAGGTTTTTCAGCTATGCAGCAATTTGGTTCCAGGTCTACCAGTCAAAAGGGGTGTGTAGGGAGCTTCGTAGATGAGAGTCAAGAGCTGAAGCATTAGTTCCTTATAGATAATGCCAGTGGGAATTATTTTGCATGAAAAATTTCTCAGATCACAGTGTCTATATCCATGGTTCCCATATAACACAAGGTATCTTTTGCATTTACTGTCTTTAGGTGTATGTTGTTAAAACTGATTGACAAGCAGTTTTTTTGTTTTGTTTTAATTTAACAAGAATGGAGTGGGGAATCTGGATATATTTTGAGGGTTTGAAGTAAGCAGATGACTCAGTGTGAAGATGCTTCTTTGAGGAGTTGCAAACACTTGAGTGGTGACACATGTCACCAGCCCTGGAGGCCCACACATGGTGGGGGATTTGATCTAAGATGCAGGATAGATTGCAACCATAATAGAGTGAATAAACAGGAACAGAAGTGTCAGTACATTACTACATAGGGCACATGAGCAAAATTTACAGGCACAGTTTGGTACTGACTTCATAGTAAATGACATACAATGTATTGCTTACAAAAGCAAATATTAGGGATTATAATTTGAGTCCTGCTGAATTCCCATGGTATTGCTTCATAGAGATATCATTTGAGAAACAGAGAAAGAAAAGTATGTACAAATATATGCAAATCAGTTGTTAATGATACTAGATAAAGAACAGAGTAGTGGTGGTCTAGTTGTTATGTCCGAAGTCTGAGTCCCCAAAACTGAGAGAATAAGATGTCCACAGCAATGCAAAAACATAAAGGGGTTTTATTGCTAGCTCAAGCTAGGGTTCCCATCTCATCCAGCACAGTGGAGTCTTGACAAGAGCCCCGAGCTCTGAATCACAGCTGCTTTTATACAGGCGGTTCTTAGTACAGCTGGCGGGTAATGATTGGCTGAGCTGTATGCACGCATGCACAATTTTCAAATCCTGCATCCTTATCTGGATTGGTTCAGGTTTGGCGCCATTGGGGACTTTCCCAGGGTGTGGTTTCCCGGAATCATGACTCAGGTTTTACAAGAATCTGAATCTTATGCCTAGTATAGTTTGTTGAGCCTCTCATGGCTCAGGTCTGGTCCCTTAACATAGTCACTAAGTCATGTCCAACTCTTGCAACCCCATGGACTGTAGGCCCTTCTCACTAGGCTCCTCTGTCTGTGGGATTCTCCAGGCAAGCATACTAGAGTGGGTAGCTATCCCTTCTCCAAGGGATCTTCCTGACCCAGGGATTGAACCCATTTCTCCTGCACTGCATGCAGATTCTTTACCATCTGAACCACTAGGGAAGCCCAAAGAACAGTGTGGCCACTCTGCATACCATTGCTGCTAGATGTCAGCTTCTTATTTCTGGAGGAAAAAAAGGATCTCCAAGTGGCACTAGTGGTAAAGAACCCACGTACAAATGCAGGAGACCCAGGAGACCCAGGTTCGATCCCTGGGTTGGGAAGGTCCCCTGGAGAAGGAAATGGCAATGCATTCTAGTATTCTTGCCTGGAGAATCCCATGGATAGAGAAGCCTGGCAGGCTACAGTCTATGGGGTCACAAAGAGTTCGACATGACTGAAGCGACTAGGTGGGATATGGGACACAACACATGGCAAGATATTTGGATGTACTCTGATACATGGCACTGATACCAGAGCATGAACGTTGGACAACAATACAAAGTTCAAGAGTTGCATGAAGCATAGGCTAGGTACAGTACTTCTCAGTACTTGGTTATTCTATAATCCTTATGTTGTGTGCAGGGTTAGGTTGGAAGGAAGAAGAGAATTTGAAGGTCTAATTTTTATTTTAAAAACATACCATTTTGGAAATTGCCTACCTGAGGTATATCTTGCCTATTATTTTATTACACTTAAGACAAGAAAAGAGAAGGGAATAAACACTGGAGGAAATCAAATTAGATTGACTTATTAAATTATATGTATGTTTTAAGTATACTTGCATGATATTTCCAGGTATGAATTATTATAAAGTAACATTTTATAGATTATTTAAATGAAATATTAAATGAAAAATTGAGAGTAATAATTAGTACTTCAAGTGTTCATTTACAAAGAGATACTGCTAAAATGCTTGCAGAAAAAAATGTAATCCCTTAAGAAACTTAAACATACATGACAAAGTTCTTTATATTAACAATTTACTTAACACACTTTCTTGGATGAGATTCCCCAATGGCTCAGCAGGTAAAGAATCCCCCTTCAATGTAGGAGATGCAGGAGACGTGGGTTCAATCCATAGGTCAAGAAGATTTCCTGGAGGAGGAAATGGCAACCTAACCCTGTGTTCTTAACTGGAAAATTCCAAGGACAGCAAAGCTTGATGGGCTATAGCATATAGTATCTCAAAGAGACACCACTGAGCAACTTAGCATGCATGTACCCTTTTTGGATAATCCAAAAAGGAGATTTTCAGTCAACTCATAAGGATTTCATTCAACTCACAAGGAACTGTAAATTTGTATTGATACATATCCACAATGTCTAGAATGATTCTTTTTCAGTAAGTATTATGAAGAAATTCTTACAGTTTAGGTAAACATTTAGCTCAGGTTATCCATAGCAATTATTTAATTTTATTTAGCCAACATCTATTTAATAGAACGTTTCAGATATTGTTCTAAGGGCTTTACAAATATGAATGCAATTAATCATTATAACTATTCCCTAAAGTGAATACTCATTATCTATGATTTACAGATGAGGGCATTAAAACTCAGAGTGGTTTTATGTAATCCACTCAGAGTCTCAGAGATGGTAAATGAAAGAGCCAGGATCCAAATTTAGGCAATCTGGCCCCAGACTGCTGACTCTTAACCACTGTTAGACATATCGCATATTGTACTCAACTATCATTTTATGTTCAAATCAGAATGAAAAAGTGAAATCTTCAAATCTCTGTCCCAGCACTTCCTACCAGTGAGGCCTAGTGTGATATGAATAGCAAAGACCTCTGAATGTTTGACTTGATAAAATATTTATTTCTACCGCCTAATCTGAACTTTTCTTTGGGGTGACTGGTTGCCATTTGGGAAAATGTCAAAGCTTTATATGCTCTTTATTGGAATATTTATGTAGGTTTTTTTTTTTTTTTTTTCCTAAGAGTAAGCCAACAGGCACTGGTGTTGAAGAAGTCCAATATTGCAGGCCAATGTGTCACATCCAGGCCTTTGAGTAAGCAGTTTCCTCTGTCCTTTATATCTTTATATAGCTTCTTCTTGTTTGTTCTGTCCTTCAGGTCTCAGCTCACCAGTGACTTCCTCAGAGAGGCCTTTCCTAAGTCCCTATTTCACACAGAAACACACACACACACACACAATCACTGGCTAAATCAGCACCCTGGTCTTCATAGCACTGCTTGCTATAAGAAATCATGTTTATTTCCTTTTCTATTCCCTCTTCTCCTTGTATAAACCTCATGATGACAGAGTTCTGTCTATTTTTACTCACTTCTATATATTCACTATCCGTCTAGGCACATGAATGGTACTCAGGAAACAGGTTTTTGAATAATAGAATAAAGTAACTAGAGAGTAGCATATCACAAAGTAATGCTAGGACTGCCTTGGTGATCCAGTGGATAAGAATCTTCCCACCAGTGCAGAGGACATGGGTCCTCTGGTCCTCCCTGGTCCAGGAGGATTCCATATGCTGTGGGGCAACTGACCCCATGTGCCACAACTATAGAAGGCTACATGCCTGAGAACCTGTGCTCTGCAACAAAAGAAACCACCACAATGAGAAGCCTACACACTGCTCACCATAACTAGAGAAATCTCACATGCAGCAATGAAGACCCAACACAGAAAAAAAAATGATTAATTAAAAAATTAAAGCAGAGCAGGGGAACAAAATTTGCCATCCCAAAATCTCTCTTTGAAAGTGTATTATTTCGAGCTGAAGAGAATCAAGACCCAAAAGATTCAGAAAAAATGTTTTGACTTTCCACCTAATTGCCTGAAGAATTTAGATAGGAACAGAGCTATCAGTAGAGACATGGGCAAAGAATACAAGCTAGGTGTGGTTTGGACAAGTCTTAGAGATCAGAGTCCAGTCTGAGCTCCACTGTTATGCCTGGCCCAGCAAACCTTTGCTTTTCCATTCACATGTGAATTGTCTTCCAATCAGGTTGGGCTGCTTGCCACTCAAAAGCCAATTTCCTGAGAGAGAAATGTTGGTTGAAAGGTAAGATTGCTTTATTCACGAGGCCAGCAAGTTGGCAAGAAGGTGGACTCATATTCAACTACAAACTCTTAAGATTCTGCTGACCATTAACTTTTTTAAAGGGAAAAAGAGGAAGTAATCACAATTAATCTTTTGGGGAGAGTGTCAGAATCTCCATATTGTTATCTTCCACTGTGTCCACACTTTTTCTGATTGGTTGGTGGTGAGGTAACAGGGGGAGCTAGGCCTTAGTTCCTGCAGAAGAACTCAAAGATATTGCTTTGTATATCCCTCGAGGGGGAACCAGGACTCTGGCCTATCATTGCCCTATTGTTTTTTGATTGCCCTTCCTTTTCTTATGCATTCCCTCATTTTTCTGATCAGCAATTATTTGAATCTGCCCTTTGGAACTCAGGGAATGTCAAAAAGGCTGAATGAAGCCTTTTTCTACAAACAGGAAAGAATTTCTATACCAGAGAGCCCCACAGGATATTTCTTGATTTCAAAACTAATACTCCCAATATCTTCTTTTGTCTTTAGCTGAAGCTAATATTCAAGGTGAGTATTTCAACCATTTTGTCAAGTTGCTCTGTTCTCTTGGATCTCTCCCATGTATTTATGTTATTAAACTTTTGTGTGGTTTTCTCCTATTAATCTGTCTCATGTCAATTTAATTCTTAGGCCAGCCAGAAAAAGCTAGAAGGGTAGAGGGAAATTTCTTGCTGCCAGACAGCAGCATTTACTAGAAGCAATGAAAGAAACAGAGCAGGAGGAGATGGGAGTGCTGTGTAACACAAATGCCTCTGTTATATAAAGAGTATTTTCATTGTTTCACACTCAATTCCAGGGACATGGGGGGAAATGTTCAAGTTACTTTCCAAGGAAAGAGGTACACAATGGTTGCTAAATCAGAAAACCTGAGGATTTACTAATCTCTAAAAGACAAAATATCCTTCTTGCTAACGTTTCTACTTTATCCTTCAGCTTACTTCTGTTTCTGTCTAGTGAAGAACAGTAAGTCACCATCTTTCTTTTTTTTCTGATCTCATGGCTTATATCCTTATATTTCATCTTTTCACAAGAAATTCAGGTATTCAAGTTGTTTCTTATAATGCAAGTCAATTTTATGTCNTGGCAATCATTTACTATCTTTCTTCAAATATAATCATTCTTCTCTACAAGGTAGTGAAAACAAAGTGGGAGTTTGCATGCCACTTAACTCTACAGTTGCAAGTCTTCTCTCCTTCACAGTTTGTCCTCTGACTTAGGTCAGCTGTCTTCAATGATAGCAAAATATTATAAGAAAGAACTGTCTTGAGCAAGAAGAGGAAATTATATTTATGGGATAAGAGTCATGACTAAGTACATCTGACTAGTGGAAGGGGAGAAAACATTTTTCATTTTTTGTTTATAAGGATATTGGAGATTCTGTTAAAATCTATGTTTTAACCTTTCATATCATCAGGAAAGACATCTAAAATAGAAAATTACACAATATTTGTGACAACTGGTAATGATGGAATAATGATTTGTAATACATGAGGAAATGTTTCCACCTTCAGGATAAACAAAATCCTGGCAAGGTTCTTCATCTGACCACATTCAATTATTATTTCATACCAAAAGAACAACAGTAATATTGGCTGTTAACTTGAAAATAGATCATTCAGTTCAGTTCAGTCGCTCAGTCATATCCAACTCTTTGGGACCCCATGAGTGGCAGCATGCCAGGCCTCCCTGTCCATCACCAACTCCCAGAGTTCACTCAGATTCACGTCCATCGAGTCAGTGATGCCATCCAGCCATCTCATCCTCTGTCGTTCCCTTCTCCTCCTGCCCCCAATCCCTCCCAGCATCAGAGACTTTTCCAATGAGTCAACTCTTCGCATGAGGTGGCCAAAGTACTGGAGTTCCAATCCCAAAGAAACGCAATGCCAAAAAATGCTCAAACTACCACACAATTGCACTCATCTCACATGCTAGTAAAGTAAACTCTAAATTCTCCAAGCCAGGCTTCAGCAATACGTGAACCATGAACTTCCTGATGTTCAAGCTGGTTTTAGAAAAGGCAGAGGAACCAGAGATCAAATTGCCAACATCCACTGGATCATGGAAAAAGCAAGACAGTTCCAGAAAAACATTTATTTCTGCTTTATTGACTATGTCAAAGCCTTTGACTGTGTGGATCACAATAAACTGTGGAAAATTCTGAAAGAGATTGGAATACCAGACCACCTGATCTGCCTCTTGAGAAAATAGATCATACTCAGGATGAATATATATATTAGGAATAGTTTTATACCATGAGTGTTTAATTATATTATATGCCATTTTATCTACTGATAAAAATATTTTTAAATTAATATAGAGCCAATTTAGCACACAGTTATTGATTACCTACTATGTGCTGAGAAAGATTTCAGGTGCCAAGATATACGAATAGAAAAATTGTCAAAATCCCACTTTTTCCAGTGGAGGAAGACAGCGAACTTAATAAAGATGTTTATTTGGGATGGGATGTTTGGATATGATAACTGCTGTGCAACAGCAAGTAGAGCAGGGTATGGAAGATGAGTGCAAGCATACAGGGTAAGGAGGTTCCTTGAAAAAGAGCCAGGCACGGCTTTCTTGAGATAAAAGAATACATGTTTGGCCTAGGCCATTTTGTGATCTAATCCTGGTCACACTAGGTCTTGGCAGTTAATGAGTTTAAAGGAACAAAAGAAATTAAAAACAAACAGCTATTAGCAAGCCAGTGAGATAACTTCACCATATCTGAAATGATATATCATTTGCAAAGGCTCCCAGTTCCACTTCAAAGGTAGAGATTATCTTGAAGCAAGTTCTTGAGGTGCTTTAAAAAGTCAACACTCCTGGATCACTCAATCATCAGATTAACTCGAACCTAAGCAATGTTTATTCTGACCTTTTTTGACCCTTAAGACTTCAGTCAACTGGAACCTGGACTGTCAACCTTTGCTCCAATTCTATGCTGAGTTCTTTACTCAAGCCCCTTCATGTACATGTCTGCACTGCATTTTACTCTTCTGGTTGATGCGACACTGCTTTGTTCTCCTTACTGGCTGCAAGCAATACCTCCTTCCTTCTCCAGCTCATTGGCTTGGTTGGGTCTTTTGGCTGAACACCCACCAATAAGCAAACCCAGTTTTTTGATAACATTGGGAAGGTAGCAGTAGGAGCAGAGAGATACAGGTTGCAATTTTAATTAAGGTGTTCAGGGTAGTTCTAACCAAGAAAAAGACATTTGAACAAAGGCATCAAGGAGATGATGGAATAGTTGAGTGTCTATCTGATGAAGGAACATGCCAGGCAGAGGCTAGCACTAATAAAAGACCCCATGACAAGGGAATGCCTCGAATACTCAAGGACACAGAGTGAAATGTATGAGTATTGTTGTTGTTTAGTCACTAAGTTGTGTCCGACTATTTTGCAACCCCATGGACTGCAGCATGCAGGCTTTCCTGTCCTTCACTATCCCCCAGTCTGCTCAAATTCATGTCTAATGAGTGAAAGAACATTAAAAATTGAAGTCAGAATAACAGGAAGCTACGGGAAAGTGGGAAGGCAGGACTTCCCAGAGCACTGACTTCTGGTAACCACCAAACTCAAATATAGAGGGCCTACTGAAAAGATTGCCCTTTGTACACCCTGGCCCGATCTAGTTGGAGGACTTCTACCCGGACAGAAGTTCATAGAATTGCTTTGATATAAACGCTTTAAGTTTTCAGAATGGGTCTTCGTCAGCATGGTGTCTTTCAGTAGTGTGTGAAGCACCAAAAATGGTCAGACCAGCTAAAGATTTACATTTTGTCCATTAAGTAACATAAAACATCTTCTTATCCTGTCCCTGGAAGTGGGAAGGGGTGAGCAACAAACAAAATAACAAAAACAGGAGACAAAAAATTGTCTCAGGAGGCTCACATATTAAGCTCTGCCAGTTATTTTATATACTTTATCAGCACATTTCTTGAAGATGTGTTCTGGGGGGCTTTGAGTCACTGGGGGTTAATTTTAATAGAATTGATGTAAGAGTGGGAAGTGGAGTTGTGGGGTATCGCTGAAAGAATATACAGATAATGCCTGAGAGGTCAAAGGCACTAAAGAAATTTGTCAGCCTTCCTGACTGAAGGCTGCCATCTGACCCCCAGATGGTCTCGGTTAATAACTTGCTCTTCACAGCATGAAACTTTGTTAAGTTTTACTGATTGCTGAATTGTCTTACCAAATGGTTTCTCACTCTTCCCTTAATATTAGGTCTCTAAGGAGAAATCTATGTGAAAGCTATTTATCAAACATGAATTGGATCCAGGTATGAATCTTGATTATTACAGTGGCAGAAAAGTGAAATGGGAGGATAAGCACAACTTCTTGCTTTTAGTGAAACAGGAAGTCCCAAGGCAGTGACCTCTGAAGCTAAGTGACTTAACTCAAGGGGAAACTGTGAAAGTGGCAGTAGAATCAGAAGTCTTGATATAAAATCTGTGTACATAAGGTACAAGGGGTATTCCCACTGGCTGATTATAAAACACACTGCTTGGTTTGTTATCTTTTCATTTATATCTGACAATGTTGAACTCTAGCTGAGCCCAGTAAAGTTTACTTTTCTCCTGGAAAACATCAAGATTAAGAATGTTCCCAGAAGTTACTGAAAAGAATCAGCTTCCCTTCCATGACTTAATAAGAGTCACAGATGACCCATTTGTTTTACATAGGGCCAGGCCTTTCACAGATGTAGCAAATTTCCATTTGTTGTCTTGTAAATGATTAGCTGAATTCTTTGCAGCCACTGACAAATCTGGACAAAATACCTGCTACCTTGACTAGATCAGATTTCTCCCAGGCCCATGAATTTTTATTTACCCTCAACCAGCAGTGGAATTCAAGACAACCCTTCCTTATGTGCCCCACCCAAGCATAAGTTAAGCTTAAACCAAAAGAAAGACATTTCCTGCTTAACTCTCTTACTGTGCCACCCTCTTCTCTCATTCCACCATACTATAGTTGTCTAACCATGTTTCAGTTCAGATCAGTTCAGTTCAGTCTCTCAGTCGTGTCCAACTCTTTGTGACCCCATGAATCGCAGCATGCCAGGCCTCCCTGTCCATCACCATCTCCCGGAGTTCACTCTGACTCACGTCCATCGTGTCCGTGATGCCATCCAGCCATCTCATCCTGGGTCGTCCCCTTCTCCTCCTGCCCCCAATCCCTCCCAGCATCAGAGTCTTTTCCAATGAATCAACGCTTCGCATGAGGTGGCCAAAGTACTGGAGTTTCAGCTTCAGCATCATTCCTTCCAAAGAAATCCCAGGATTGATCTCCTTCAGAATGGACTGTTTGGATCTTCTTGTAGTCCAAGGAACTCTCAAGAGTCTTCTCCAACACCACAGTTCAAACGCATCAATTCTTCAGTGCTCAGCCTTCTTCACAGTCCAACTCTCACATCCATACATGACCACAGGAAAAACCATAGCCTTGACTAGACGGACCTTAATCGGCAAAGTAATGTCTCTGCTTTTGAATATGCTACCTAGGTTGGTCAAAACTTTTCTTCCAAGGAGTAAGCGTCTTTTAATTTCATGCCTGCATTCACCATCTGCAGTGATTTTGGAGCCCCCCAAAATAAAGTCTGACACTGTTTCTACCGTTTCCCCATCTATTTTCCATGAAGTGATGGGATCGGATACCATGATCTTTGTTTTCTGAATGTTGAGCTTTAAGCCAACTTTTTTGCTCTCTTCTTTCACTTTCATCAAGAGGCTTTTTAGCTCCTCTTCACTTTCTGCCATAAGGGTGGTGTCATCTGCATATCTGAGGTTATTGACATTTCTGCCAGCAATCTTGATTTCAGCTTGTGTTTCTTCCAGTCCAGCGTTTCTCATGATGTACTCTGCATAGAAGTTAAATAAGCAGGGTGACGATATACAGCCTTGACGTACTCCTTTTCCTATTTGGAACCATTCCATTGTTCCATGTCCAGTTCTAACTGTTGCTTCCTGACCTGCATACAGACTTCTCAAGAGGCAGGTCAGGTAGTCTTGTATTCCCATTTCTTTCAGAATTTTCCACAGTTTATTGTGATTCACACAGTCAAAGGCTTTGGCATAGTCAATTAATCAGAGATAGATGTTTTTCTGGAACTCTCTTGCTTTCTCCATGATCCAGCGGATGTTGGCAAATTGATCTCTGGTTCCTCTGCCTTTTCTAAAACCAGCTTGAACATCAGGGAATTCACGGTTCACGTATTACTGAAGCCTGGCTTGGAGAATTTTGAACATTACTTCACTAGCATGTGAGATGAGTGCAATTGTGTGGCAGTTTGAGCATTCTTTGGCATTGCCTTTCTTTGGGATTGGAATGAAAACTGACCTTTTCCAGCCCTGTGGCCACTGCTGAGTTTTCCAAACTTGTTGGCATATTGAGTGCAACACTTGCACAGCATCATCTTTCAGGATTTGAAATAGCTCCACTGGAATTCCATCATCTCCACTAGCTTTGTTCATAGTGATGCTTTCTAAGGCCCACTTGACTTCACATTCCAAGATGTCTGGCTCTAGATTAGGGATCACATAATCATGATTGTCTGGGTCATGAAAATCTTTTTGTACAGGTCTTCCGTGTATTCTTGCCACCTCTTCTTAATATCTTCTGCTTCTGTTAGGTCCAGACCATTTCTGTCCTTTATCGAGCCCATCTTTGCATGAAATGTTCCCTTGGTATCTCTAATTTTCTTGAAGGGATCTCTAGTCTTTCCCATTCTGTTGTTTTCCTCTATTTCTTTGCATTGATCACTGAAGAAGGCTTTCTTATCTCTTCTTGCTATTCTTTGGAACTCTGCCTTCAGATGCTTATATCTTTCCTTTTCTCCTTCGCTTGTTGCCTCTCTTCTTTTCACAGCTATTTGCAAGGCCTCCCCAGACAGCCATTTTGCTTTTTTGCATTTCTTTTCCATGGGGATGGTCTTGATCCCTGTCTCCTGTACAATGTCACGAACCTCATTCCATAGTTCATCAGGCACTCTATCTATCAGATCTAGACCCTTAAATCTATTTCTCACTTCCACTGTATAATCAAAGTAGGGAAAACCACTAGACCATTCAGGTATGACCTAACCATGTTTATCCCTCTCTATAAATGAAAACTTCTGCCTGATCTCTGAGAAATTTGCAACAGCCCACCTCCCCCTATTGCAAGAGTAAACCTTCCCTTATTACAATTATTCTTTAAATAAGCATCTCCTTACCTAATTCTACATGTGATGTTTATTTGACATATCCAAATAAAATGCAATCGAACTCTGGGAACATAAAATGAGAGAACATATGCTTTTAAATTGATATCTAATGCCTTGACAATACCTTACTAACTCACAGACTGATTTTATCAGTTAGCCCCTTGAGGGCAAATGGGTTGGGGAAGTATGTATGCATATGTTTGAGTGCTCCCATGACTGCCTTAGGATAGGGCTTTGTAGGAAGAGTTGGGATGAGGATAAAAATTTAAAAGACCTCATAGATATTACCATGCTCTGGATGTCCATGTTTCCTCAAATTTCGCATGTTGAAATCCTAACTCCCAAAGATGTTGTACTAAGAAATGGGGCCTTTAGGGAGTAATTCGATTGTGGGGAATGTCTTCATGAATACAATTAATGGCCTTATAAAATAGATGTCACAGTGCTCCTCAGTCTCTTTCACCATCTGAGTGTACTGTAAGTATGCCCCAGCTGTGAATCACGAAGGTGGCTCTCACCAGACACCACACAAATTTGCAAGATCTTAATTTTGGACTTCCCAGATTGCCTTACAAATAGCTGTGAAAAGAAGAGAATCAAAACGCAAAGGAGAAAAGGAATGATGTAAGCATCTGAAGGCAGAGTTCCAAAGAATAGCAAGGAGAGATAAGAAAGCCTTTCTCAGTGATCAGTGTAAAGAAATAGAGAAAAATAAAAGAATGGGAAAGACTAGAGATTTCTGCAAGAAAATTAGAGTTACCAAGGGAACATTTCATGCAAAGATGGGCTCAATAAAGGACAGAGATGGTATGGACCTAACAGAAACAGACGATATTAAGAAGAGGTGGCAAGAGTATACAGGAGAACTGTATAAAAAAGATCTTCATTACCAAGATAATCACGATGGTGTGATCACTCACCTAGAGCCAGACATCTTGGAATGTGAACTCAACTGGGCCTTAGGAAGCATCACTACTAACAAAGCTAGTGGAGGTGATGGAATTCCAGTGGAGCTATTTCAAATCTTGAAAGATGATGCTGTGAAAATGCTGCACTCAATATGCCAGCAAACTTGGAAAACTCAGCAGTGGCCACAGGACTGGAAAAGGTCCCTTTTCATTCCAATCCCAAAGAAAGGCAATGCCAAAGAATGCTCAAACTACCACACAACTGCACTCATCTCATACGCTAGTAGCAAAATGCTCAAAATTCTGCAAGCCAGGCCTCAACAATACGTGAACTGTGAACTTCCAGATATTCAAGATGGTTTTAGAAAAGGCAGAGGAACCAGAGATCAAATGGCCAGCATTCGCTGGATCATGGAAAACGCAAGAGAGTTCCAGAAAAATATTTATTTCTGCCTTATTGACTATGCCAAAGCCTTTGACTGTGTGTTTCACAATAAACTGTGGAAGATTCTGAGAGAGATAGGAATACCAGACCACCTGACCTGACTCTTGAGAAACGTATATGCAGGTCAGGAAGCAACAGTTAGAACTGGACATGGAACAATGGAATGGTTCCAAATAGGAAAAGGAGTACATCAAGGCTGTATATTGTCACCCTGATTATTTAACTTATATGCAGAGTACATCATGAGGAATGCTGGACAGGAAGAAGCACAAGCTGGAATCAAGATTGCAAGGGAGAAATATCAATAACCTCAGATATGCAGATGACACCACCTTTATGGCAGAAAGTGAAGAGGAACTAGAAAGCCTCTTGATGAAAATGAAAGAGGAGAGTGAAAAAGTTGGCTTAAAGCTCAACATTCAGAAAACGAAGATGATGGCATCTGGTCCCATCACCTGATGGGAAATAGATGGGGAAACAGTGGAAACAGTGTCAGACTTTATTTTTTTGGGCTCCAACATCACTGCAGATGGTGATTGCAGCCATGAAATTAAAAGACACTTACTCCTTGGAAGGAAAGTTATGACCAACCTAGATGGCATATTCAAAAGCAGAGACATTACTTTGCCAACAAAGGTCCATCTAGTCAAGGCTATGGTTTTTCCTGTGGTCATGTATGGATGTGAGAGTTGGACTGTGAAGGAAGCTGAGCACCGAACAATTGATGCTTCAGAACTGTGGTGTTGGAGAAGACTCTTGCGAGTCCCTTGGACTGCAAGGAGATCCAACCAGTTCATCCTAAAGGAGATCAGTCCTGGGTGTTCTTTGGAAGGACTGATCCCAAAACTGAAACTCCAATACTTCGGCCACCTCATGCGAAGAGTTGATTCATTGGAAAAGACCCTGACGCTGGGAGGGGTTGGGGGCAGGAGGAGAAGGGGACAACAGAGGATGAGATGGCTGGATGGCATCACAGATTCGGTGAGCACATGAGTTTGAGTGAACTCCGGAAGTTTTTGATGGACAAGGAGGCCGGGCATGCTGTGATTCATGGGGTCGCAAATAGTCAGACACGACTGAACAACTGAAATGAACTGAACTGAATCTTGGACTTCCCAGACTGTAGAACTCTGAGAAATAAGTTATTTTGTTTATAAGTTATTCAGTCTATGGGATTTTTTTTTTTTACAGTAGCCCAAATAGATTAAAACAAATGTACTCTTGGCTTATAGATGCTAATGACCTTCCTCTTGTCTCATGTCAGGTCTTGAGAAAACAGGGTTTAAACTTTCCTCTATTGTAATTTAATGCAGAGTTATTTTGGATTGTAATTTAACATATGTTTATTTTGCTTAGCAATTAAGCATTTACCTAGCATAGCATTCTTTCAGTGGAATTTGGAGACATAACTGTAATCAAAAAAACATACTAACAATATCTCAGACTTACCCAATTAAGTTTTACACTACATAATATTTTAGAGGGTTGTCCAAATGATCTGTAGCAAATTGCTTATCAGGGAATAAACATGGCAGTGCTATTATCTCAGAAGGAAACTTGGCATGCTTATTTCATGAATGTTATTTTTTTCATGAACTTGTCTATCAACTTCAATTCATTTCAAGAGGTTAAAAAAAAAAAAAAAAAGTCAGTTGTGTCCCAGAGCCTTGAAATTCAAGCACCATGTCATTTTCTTATGTTATATTTATGGCATCAAACTCTCCAAATCCACAAATCCTCTTTCATTTTCTGTGACATTTGTTACATTCTTTAGTTAATCTTCCACTTAGCAGTTTTAATGTTCTTCTCCAGACTTGTGACATTAATACAGCTGAGTTTAAGGGTTCATTTCAGCTGCTGTCAAAGAAATTTCAAATCTACACTTATATATGGCAGTAGAGTGGCATCAAATTCATTTTAATTTGGGGAATTATTATTTAATTTTGTAAAAGTTATCCCAGGCATTAGCACAAGGAAAGAAAAACTAAATCAATACTCACAAATGTCACAACCTAGAATTATGGGCCAATTAGGAAGAAATGTGATTTCAAAAGGCCACCTAAACAAAGCAGTTATTGGCCACCAAATGGAAATGTATCAAAATAAGTTAATATAGATACAAATATGCGCTAGCCTTAGGTACACCTCAAAAGTATTGACAAGGGAAAAAACAAAGCAAAAAGTAATTAAACTTCACCAAGATAGTATATGAAGACTGACAAAGAAGGAGAATTCAGATCAATAAATTCTCTTCCTTGAGACTGGAACTCTTTATTCTACTGTATATCTATGACTCAGGAAATAAATTGCTCATTGTTATTACTCTCATTGTTATTATTCTTCACTGATAACTATTTCTCTATAGCTTTGGTAGTAGAGCGTAGTAGTCCAAAGTGCAAGCTCTGGAGCCAGTGTTTTTGAATTAATATCTTGATGCCACATCCTTACTAGCAGCAAATCACTCAACACCACTGCACTTTAATTTTATAATCTGTGAAATTTGCATAAGGCAGCCATTTTCAAGGATTGTTATGTATATTGAGTGGGTGAAGACACACAACAATGTCTGACCTGTAGTAAGCCCTCAGTAAAGATTGGCTAACCTTATTAGTGTATCTCCATTCCTTTTACCAGAGACTGAAACACAGAAGAGAAGATAATCAGTAAATAGTAAGAATTTGAAACAGTTTCAGATCATAGCTGTCTGTGTTGTTTTCCAATGTACAGAGACAAATATTGAAAGTAATAAAAGTGATGTCTGAAGAAAGGAAGGCTAAAATGCCAACCCTTCACAAAAGCAATAGAAAAGCTGACAAAAACTGTCAGATTCAACTTTTCTGGAACTCAGGAATCTAATCTAAACTTACAATAACCAAGGAAATGCCTAATGAAAAAAATAGACTGCTGCATTTTGTTGGAAGAGCTCTGTGACGTTTTAATTTACCCTGATACCTTCTTCCACACACCAGGGTGATTGTGCTTTAAACGGCTGGACAACTTCCAAGTGCAGGTTTGCTGATACCAGAGGAAGCAATGTGAATTTTCTTCTCAAAGGATTGTCATTGTATGTTTTAACCTTACTTATGGCTCCCTGAAGGATTAGTTTAAGTGTCTGTTTTTGTTTTGCCTGTCTCATAACTTCCTTAGGACTGTAGTAGCTCCTAGGACATTGTCAAAAAAAATTTTAAGCAAATATATTAGATGTTTCTGCTTGGCACAAAAAATACTAGTTGGGGTAAGAAATACAACAAAAAGCCTAGAAAGAAGAGACTTGGGAAGAAAATACTTGGAGAATACAGACTTTGTAAAGCTCCCACAAATTCTGAAGACTCTAGAAGTCTGAACAAATGACAAGGGAAGAATATATTCACAAAATGATCTAAGCAGACTCTAAGTTCTCACCACTGGCTGACCTTCAGGCTCTGTGCAACCAAGAAGTGAAGGCTAAGGCAGAGTTTTG
>SJYQ01005093.1:4242-21536 GCA_006410935.1 Redunca redunca
ACACAAAATTGTACAAATAAGAGGAGGATCATGGAACACATGTATTGGACCCAATGAAATGCAAGACAAGACAGTCATATCATCAGTGCTTGTTCTCACTTTCTGCATAATAGTCAGTTGTACAATGACAAACGTACACATAACATGTTGCATTATGAACGTATCATCATAGTATAAAGAATTGCAGCAGGCTAAAGGCTTCTTGTCAGATTTTTGTATTAACAACATGGCATGGAAGTTAACAGATGTAGTTAGTGATTCAAATTTAAAATAAAGACATCCTTTCCTAATCGTCTTTCATGTTTCAGGATCAGTTGAGTTTAAGCATCCTAAGATTGCTGGCACACTATTTAACACCTGTTACTATTTTTAGCTACTACACTTCTTAGGATTCATCCGGATTTTCTCAATACTGGGCATTCAAAACAAAATTCCTTAATAAATTGGATGGCAAGCCTGTCATATGACAGCCACTATCATCTAGACACCTGATGCCTAATTTCTATGTCCATCACAACAACTGTCATCATTGTCAGTGACTGATATAATAAATCCTATAACATTGAATTTATAAAATATTTACAATGTATTTATAACTGAAGTTTTTGCTTCTATGTGTGTGCTAAGTTGCTTTAGTCATGTTCCACTCTTTGTGACCCCATGGACTGTAGCCTGCCAGGCTCCTCTGTTCATGGGATTCTCCAGGCAAGAATACTGGAATGGGTTGCCATGCCCTCCTCCAGGGGATCTTCCCAACCCAGGGATTGAATCCACATCTCTTATGTCTCCTACACTGCCAAGTGGGTTCTTCACCACAGCCGACACCTGGGAAGCCCTGTTTCCATATCCAAGTGAAAAAAAAATTGTTTGAAAGCAAAGCATTCTGCTGCTTGAAGGAAAGAAAGAGAAAAGGAAGGAGAAAATAAGGGAAAGAGGGATGGAGAGAAAGAGATAGGGAGAGCAACTTGAATATCATTGGTCAAGTTATAATATTGGCCCAGGAGACTAAAGCCATGAATTCTAGGTGATTCCATCCTGGATTTGCTATGTCCCCTTGACCATTTAAGTCCTGTCCCCTCAAAGCCTTGAGTTTCCAATCTGTTAAACTTTCACATTTAACAAGGATTTACTGAGCACTTCTCTGAACTCAAAGCTGTGCCTAGTGCAATGGTAGGAGAACAGGTCTGGCTCTGCCCTCATAGGACTTATCGTGTGAGGACAGAGAGAAAACAATCAGGTTAAATAAGCATAGTAACAAGAGTACCTGCCTCACAGGACTATTATGAGGACAAAATAAGATGATTCTTGCAAATATGATTTGAAATCTCAAAACATTGGCCAACTACGTGCTGTCTGGTATTGAAGTTCAGTTGTTTCATTGACATTAGCATGTTTGTCTCCCTGACATGGCTATAAGCACCTTGAGGATAGCAATCAATTTTAATGCTTTTTCCCTACCTCATATTTAGAGCGTTTATAGTTTTAGTATCAACTGACCCATTTCTCCATGAATATGTTCCACATTTTGGCCTCCTTGCATTTCCTGGAAGACACCAGGCTCTTTCCTGCCTTTGAATTTCCTGTCATGGTGTTTCCAAAGCCTGGAATTCCGTTTCTCCCTCTCCCCTCCCCTCTAGCTTTCATTGGCTTCCTCCTCCTTATCCTGTAGATTTCAGAATAAATGTTAACTCTTCAGTAAGAAATTCCCTCTCATCCATAAGGAGGTGTTCCCCTTGATCATCCATTAAGTCTGTCCCTTGGGCTATTGTTCAAGTCTCATTTAATGTCTTCTCTGCTTCTTTTGACCTTTAGCTCAGCTGCTTGGAGTCTGCCCTGCATGCAAGTGATTCAAGTCTACAGCCAGAGCTGCTGAGGCCATGATTGCCCAGCCTTTGTACTCTAATTCTTAAAGCTGGAAATACTACAGGTTCTCAGTCAGTGTTTTAGCCACTTTATGGCGCTGTATTCAGCCTGGTCTGGGGCTGAAACCTGAACAGCAGACTCTCAACCCCATCCATTTCTTCTTCTAAGTGCCAACCTCTCCATGTGCCCTCCGGCCCCCAATTTTGTTCACTTTCCTGTGCATTCAGTTTTCTTCCAAAGTTTATAGTTGCTATGGAAAGGCAGTCCAATAAGGAACTACTTAGACGTACTAGAAGTCAAACTCCCAGAGTGATTCTTTTAGATATAAACCAAGCCATGTAGCGTGTGCATGCATGCATGTGCGCTCAGTCATGTCCAACTCCATGTGACCCCATGGACTGTAGCCCACCAGTTTCCTCTGTCCATGGGAATTCTCCAGGACACAGACTCCAAGAATACTGGAGTGGGTTGCTATTTCCTTCTCCAGGGGATCTTCTATGTAATACCTCTGCTCAAAACCTTGTAATAGCTCCCCAAATTATCTAGAATAAAAGCCAAGAGACCTACATCAGTCTACATGATCTGTCCTCAATCACTACTCTGCCTTCTTCTCCATTTTTTGTTTTGCTGTTTTGTTGCTCAGTGGTGTCTGACTTTTTTGCAATTCCCACCAGGCTCCTCTGTCCATGGGATTTCCCAGCAAGAATGCTGGAGTGGGTTGCCATTTCCTTCTCCTAGGGATCTTCTCGGATCAGGGATCAAACCTGAGTCTCCTACATTGGCAGGTAGATTCTTTACCAATGAGCCACTAGGGAAGCCCCCTCTTCTCTTTTTATTCTCCCTTTATTCAATCCATTTCATCCTCATTGATTTTGTTGTTCTTCCATATCAAATGTGTTCTTTACTTCTTTTCCCCTCCCTATAGAAGTTACCCCAAATATCCAGAAGGCAGACTCTCACTACTTCAAACCTCAGCTCAAATTGTCACCTATTCTTTAAAACTTTTTACGCCCAACCTTCATGGCTCCCATTCCCCTTTCCCTCTTCATCTTTTGTTTTGTTTGTAGCACTTATTATCTTCTGACTTACTATATATTATTTATTATGTTTATTGTCTATTGTTCATCTCACCTTATTTTTCAATAAGCTACTTCAAGGCAGACACCTTTGTCTTTTGTTTGTTGGTTTGTTTAGTCCTGCATCTCCAGCCTCTAGAGGAAATCTACCAGGAGAATAGGTATCAGTATACATTTGTCAAATAACTAGGTGGGTGAATAAATGAATAAATAATATGGGAAAATTAAACACATTTCAGAGAAGCAACTATTGCACAAAGTATTTGAGGGGACCTTCAAACTCGAGGGACACAGTTTGAATTCCTTCTGTTCTTAAAGATGAATTTACATTTTGGAAACTACCAGAAGTCTTTCAGAGCCAAGGAGGTGTCAAAACAGAAGGTGAATAAGCCAGACATTATCTTTTTAGATTAAAAAATAAATTATGATATTACGAGACATTTAATTCTTTGCTTCAAAGGCATGCTATGAAGAAATTTTCAGGAAAAAATTCCAAAAATATTTTATTTGCCTGCTGCATATTTTGAATTAGTATGTGGTTTCTAATGGGACAGTTTTGAAGTTAAGGTTTCTGATTTTTTTTAAGTATCATATTTGTCCTTTCCAATATTGCTGAGATAAACATTTTCACTGAATTTGTTAATAGTCAAGCAAAATCCAGCTCTTGATTTCTATCAGATATGAGCAGCAGAGAGAGCTTTCTCCTTATTGTGTTTTCAGAAATTGTGGGGCTTGTCCATCTAGTCAAGGCTATGCTTTTTCAGTAGTCTGGTATGGATGTGTGAGAGTTGGACTATGAATAAAGTTGAGCACCAAAGAATTAATGCTTTTGAACTATGGTGCTGGAGAAGACTCTTGAGAGTCCCTTGGATTGCAAGCAGATCCAACCAGTCCATTCTGAAGGAGATCAGCCCTGGGATTTCTTTGGAAGGAATGATGCTAAAGCTGAAACTCCAGTACTTTGGCCACCTCATGCGAAGAGTTGACTCATTGGAAGAGACTCTGATGCTGGGAGGGATTGGGGGCAGGAGGAGAAGGGGACGACAGAGGATGAGATGGTTGGATGTCATCACCGACTCGATGCACATGAGTTTGGGTGAAGTCCGTGAGTTGGTGATGGACAGGGGGACCTGGCGTGCTGTGATTCATGGGGTTGCAAAGAGTCGGACATGACTGAGCGACTGAACTGAACTGAACTGAGGCTGGTGGAGCTGGAAAAGGCAGTTTGATCTGAAAAATCTTGAGCCCATTGATGTTGATGGTTAGTGACATAACTATTGTAGATCAATAATGGTAAAGTTTGTTTAGGGTTAACATAAAAGAAACTTTTTTTTTTCTGAATTCTTGTATTCTTTTTTTTTGGCTGTGTGACTTGTGGGATCTTATTTCTCCAACCAGGGATCGAATCTGGGCCCACAGCAGTGAAAGCACAGAGTCCTAAACCCCTGGACCTCCAGGGAATTCCTGGCTTCTGGTATTCTTAATAGTATTTTTTTTAATATTAATTATTTGTATGACAAACCAATAGTGTAGTTGAAGTACTTTCTATGCATGCTGTATTGTTTTTTTTATGCCTGTAATCACCCTTCCCTTCCTCTAGGTGATGAGTGGCCATATAATTGCACTTTCTTGCACTTCTTAATTGGTCACTTTTTATCAAATGGGATAATAACCTATTGATTAATACTATAAATGCTTATTCAGCAGTCTTTCCTAATACTGGGTGAATTAGAAAAGCACTGCCCTCACTTAGTTAATAGCTTATTTTCCTCTCTGCTCAACTGTCCTCACTCTACATCTATTTTTTGTTTGTTTCCTGGCATTAAAATATATAGACACAACTGTCTACCCTTATGTTTTTGCTGTCAGCCTACTAAGAAATGAGTGAGCAAGTGATCAGGCTTTCCTATAGTTGTTTCTCATTCTTTTTCCTGATACTAGGAAAATGCAAGACACTAAATAGATTTCACCTCACTTCCAACCCAAACAATTTGCAGCTGTGTCTAGCTCAATGGGAAATCATGCATTAATTGTTGAGTGATGTCTACCATCAGCATGTAATAGGAGAGATTCAGGATACAGGCTAAGCTCACTACAGGCCATGGGAACAAGAACAAAGACCTCAGGCGATGAATAGAAGGTGGTGTTTAAGGGCTGAGAATAACTGTGTTTCCTTAACCTGAGCATTCTGTGTTTGTGGACTTTCAGTTGACTCTGTCCTTTCCCTAACACCACATGGTTCTGAATGCAGTGACAAGAGTTGGGAGCAAGAGTGGAGGCAGGGAAGAAACAGGAGTTTATCTCCTCTTTGGCTGGAGGTCTCTCCCTACTTGGAATCCAAATTTATAAGACTTTCCTTTTGTAAAGGGCTTTGATACCTCATGGATAACACAGTGAAATATACTCCACCACCAACCAAGGCAACCTAGTTTGGGATATCACTATTTAAACATGTTATGCTCAATATTATTTGTATCAAATATGCATAAAATATATAATTCATAAGACTTTATAAACACCACTTTTCTGGCACTTATCAATTATCTTGGTAGGAAGCTGTTTGTTATTTAGGATGCTTACCTGAGTGGTATGATCCAGTTTTCATTCCTGAGGGATCTGAGCTCTCAGTTGCCCTACTTGTATGGTTCTAGTAGTGGACCATTATGCTTTACCTGTGGGCATACTCGCAGAACAACAGAATAACCCAGGAGATTCCCCAAAATTCCTTTCATGCACTTCTCTGCCCCACCATGTTGTAGCACCCTTGTTCTTTTACATAATATCAATCACCCAGCAAAAACTGTAGCATTATTTTTTGCCTGGTTGTCTAGTGGGCCCCACACTTAACTTTCATCCATCAAAGGCAAAAATTAGTTGCATGGGCAGAGTGTTAACTATCTCGATCTGCCTCTTATCATACTACTATGTTTTATTTAGCCTGTACCTATGATCTCTTGATGGCCTCCCTAGTGGCTCAGACGGTAAAGCGTCTCCCTGCAATGTGGGATACCCGGGTTCGATCCCTGGGTCGGGAAGATCCCTGGAGAAGGAAATGGCAACCCACTCCAGTACTCTTGCCTGGAAAATTCCATGGACGGAGGAGCCTGGAAGGCTACAGTCCATGGGGGCCGCAAAGAATCTGAGATGACTGAGCTACTTCGCTTCACTTTATGATCTCTTGAGGATTTTCCTATGACCAGGTGAGTAAAGGGAAAATTTAAACCTAGATTGTAGATGCTGGTCCCAGTCAAGAATCCACCTTCCAATGCAGAGGACACATGGGTTTGATCCCTGGTGGGAGAACATGCCATGGGACAACTAAACCCACACGCTGCAACTAGAGAGCCTGTGTGACACAATCAGAGAAGCCCACACACTGCCACTGCTGAGCCTGGGCACTCTAGAGCCTGTGGTTCCACAACTAGAGAGAGCCCATGCACTGCAATGAAGACACAGTGCAGTCCAAAAAAGTGGTCTCAATAGTATTACAGCCTCACTTGGACCTGCTCCCCTCTTCCTGAGGTATCTCTGGTATTATCTGCATTTCACATGTTACCTTTCCCTCTGGATTTTAGTCTCTGGACAACTGTTCTCAAGGCATGCTTGTTTCATTTTTCTTCTGTCTCTGCTTCTGACTCCCACCCCTTTCTGGCTTGATTCCTTGTGTATCTTTGAAGTTTGATTATAATCATCTTACCCCTGATCCTGCTTTAGCCAGCAAAGTACTTTAAAAACTAACCACAAGGTTGGAAAGGTTCTTTACTGTACAATTTTGGATCCTAAAAAATATCTCATGACTAATTTAACTGTTTAATGGCATCATAGTTCTTTTATTTTCTATTAACCACTCATCATTTGGGAAGAAAGATTTCAGGTTAAGAGTAACTGTTACTTAAGAATAACTCTAAATACTTAAGAGTTATTCATCATCTATTACCAGTAAGCATTTTACTCTCAAGATGATTTATTAAGGCCCAGACTAGCTATGGAACCAGGCCTGCGAAGAATTTACATGTTAAGAAATCTAAAAGTGTTCTTGTCCTCTTTCCAAATATAAACACTCTTGATAATATGGGCATACATTCTAATTAATTAGTCAAAAGTTGCACTGTATAGAAATAGCAATGCTTTGTATCCCAGAGAACGTACTAGGGGTAGTTAATAAATAATAATTATATTCTCATTTTCAGTAATCAGAAAAATAGCTTGAATAGAACAGATGAATGGCTTTCTGCAGCTGAATAAAAATCAAAATAATTAGCATATGTTATAAAAGTTCACTTTAGAAGCAAGCTGTTTTTAGGACTCTATCTTTGTAATTATCCCAAGATATCCTACATAAAATAAATAAATAAATGAATGAATGAAAACTGCCATCAGGACCTCTAACTACTTATTCTGGATAAGAGTGGAAAATGCATGGGTTTGGAAAAACACGGTGAGAAAGAGACCAAAATATTATTTAAGCCACTGTCCACATAAAGCATACCAGCAAAGTGTGCAAACCATAGAGTTATGTCTTGAAGAGCAGGGATTCCCTAAATTAAAAACACCATGAGGAAGTATGGCTAATTGAAAAAGGTACAAGAATTCTTTGCAACACCTAAAAAGAACTGAGTAAAATCTGTTGTCACAGAAAGGATAGAGCTCATTAATTTCCCATCTCCTGAAGGTAGAAGTCAATTGACTGTAAACAGGCCATCCAAGCTCAAAGATTTACTATTTACCTACTTCTTCTAAATAGCTTAGCATCATTAAACAGAGTAACAAGGCACAAAATTCAAGTCTAAATTAAGTCATATAGACAAGTATTTTTCTGGATATTGGTTTAAATAAATACACATCATTCAAATAAATACCAAAAATAGGGATATGACCCTGAATCTATCAATGAAGTGACACTTTCAAAATACTATCACCAACCAACAAGAGAGTAGAATATTCCAATTCAGAACAGTTGCTGTAATACTAAAATTGATTTTGGATACTTTGCACATTACAAGTTTCTTTGGAGAAACATGGCCAGCCAGAAAGCCTTTGAAAACACCAACTGTAATTATGTGGAAAATTCTGGATTCAGTTGCCATAGATGGAAACCAAAAGATGAGCTAGAAATGCATTTCCAGATGTTTGCTGACCATCTCCACTTATGTGGCCCATATGTATCTTTAAGATATACCCAGACTGGACTCATTGTTTCTCCCCTCTCTTGCCAAAAGAGAGCAAAACAAATGAAGAAAAACTTAAAAACAAATGGCTTGTCTCCTCCTTACTTGTTTCTTGTTTGGGTGAATAATGTCAATATTCATCCAGTCACTCACACCAGACACATGGGAATCATGCTTGATACCACCCTCTTTCATACTGCCTGTATTCAGTCTATCACCATGTGCTTTGATTCTGCCTCAAATTTGTCCTGTTTCTCTATCAACATCAACCAAGTTTATCATAATCTCTGAGTTCCTCTACTGCAAAAGCCTCATAGTCTCCATCACCCACTTCAAATCCCTCCTATTTATTCTCTGTGCAGCAACCAGTGTGATTTTTTTTTCCAAAAACAAAAATCTTATCATGTCACACTGTTGCTTAAACTCCTCTCTGGTTCTCCATTGCTTTTATAAGGTGGGGTGGAGGGGGAAGCCACATTATTCCAATGACCTCTAAGGTCTTGCATGGTCAGATTTGGGTCAGCGGCTGGCTGAATTCCATCACTTCAAAGCATACAATTCCATCAACTCAAATGATACAAACAGTTAAAACCAGTTACAATAAAAATTAGATAACAGTGAAACCTAGAAGATACCCAAAAGATTCCACGATGTCCATGGCTACAAAACTATATCCCAGTTAAAATGCAGGGACTTGGGGTCACCACTGACATAGTAGGTCACATTCAGGTAATTTGAAATATCTCAGCATGTTAAACTGTGACTTGGATAGAATCATCCATGAAGTAGAACCCAGGTCTCTATAATTTCTGATTAGTATCCCTAATCTGTAACCATATTATAGTCACAAATCTTTGACCCTGTAACAATATGACCACAAATCTCTGACCAAGTAAGTGCAGTCCATCAGAAATGGTCTAACTCTGCTCTCCCAATAGGGTAAGTGATTTTGCAAACCCAGTAGGGCTGCCAGATAAAATATAGGACGCCCATTTTAATTAAATTTCAGTTATTGAAGCTATTCGTTGTTCACCTGAAATTCAAACTTAACTAGGTATCTTGTTATTAGCTAAATCTGGCAACCCTAATAGCCAGTAAGATACAGAAATAAGTATATAAATATTGAAACAAACCAAACCCTTAGTAAATAACTCTTCTCATTTTAGGAATATGCTTTGTTATTATCGTGATTTGTCTGCAAGTTTGCAATTTAAGGTATTTAAGACATTTCATAAAAATTGACCTATTGGAGGTTCTAAAATTATATTTTTAATTTGAAATGTTTAATTTTCATTAAACTACTAAAATGAGTAAGAGAATTCTGTTATCTGTATATACAAAGTTTGAATGCTCATCAGAATGTGATTTAGACCATTATCCAGTCTGACTCCGATCCCATGGACTGTAGCCTACCAGGCTCCTCCATCCATGGAATTTTCCAGGCAAGAGTACTGGAGTGGGTTGCCATTTCCTTCTCCAGGGGATCTTCCCAACCCAGGGATCGAACGCTTGTCTCCCACACTATAGACAGACCATCTGAGCTACCTTTTGGTTAATTAAATTTATCAGCATTACTATAGGACTTAGAAACATTTTGTTTATTAGGTATGTAAGATTACCCTGGGGGCTTCCCAGGTGGCTCAGTGGTTAAAAAAAAAAAAAAAAATTCCGCCTGCCAATGCAGGAGATCCAAGTTCAATCCCTAGGTTGGGAAGATCCCCTGGAGAAGAAAATGGTGATCCACTCCAGTATTCTTGGGCTTCTCTGGTGGCGCACACAGTAAAGAATCCACCTGTAATGCAGGAGACCTGGGTTTGATCCCTGAGTTGAGAAGATCTCCTGGAGAAGGGAATGGCAATCCACTCCAGTATTCTTACCTGGAGAATCCCAGGGACAGAGGAGCCTAGTGGGCTACAGCCCATGGGTTCTCAAAGAGTCAGACGTGACTGAGCACCTAAACATGCACACAAGATGACCCTGTCTAGTATTTGAAATGTCTATGGGAATCAGATTTATTCAATTTCCAAATGCATTTAAAGTAAAAAAAAAAAAAAAATTAAAGGAAAATATATTAAGAGTTACTGAAAGAACAGGTGAAAGTGTCTTTTTAAAAAATCTTTGTACAAACATACCAGATTTATGAATAGAATAACAAAGCTTTACATTGAACTTAAAGGCTTAAGGAAAAATTTGATTTTAAACTTAGAGCTTTAATTAGTTAATATTAATGTAATCACAGCTACGTGTAGTTTCACTCTTCACTCCAGTCACAATGGCCTTATTTCAGGCCTCTTTCGAGAGATCCCACCGCAGGTATTTGCCACAAGTTGTTTCTTCTTCCTTGAGGCTATCTGTGCTCCCACCCTGCCGTACCCTAATTAATTCCTTTTCACCTTCCAGATCTCAGCTAAAGCTTCCATACTTTCTAAATAGGTCAAATCTATCAGTACACACTCCTCCAGGATAGAAAGAAGAGGCTATTAGCTGTTATGGTTATTATTGCTCTTGTTATTGTTATTGTTTTTATTTTTACCTCTTACTTTTCCTTCTTAGCACTTATCTTAGTCATAACTTTACAGTAATTTTTGCCATTAATTGGGGTCTTTTATAAACTCCCTCGTAGCTCAGTCAGTAAAGAATCTGCCTGCAATGCAGGAGACCCGGGTTCAATTCCTGGGTTGGGAAGATCCCCTGGAGAAGGAAATGGCAACCCACTCCAGTATTTCTTGCCTGGAGAATCCCCATGGACAGAGGAGCCTGGCAGGCTACAGTCCATGGGATCACAAGAGTTGGACATGACTTAGCGACTAAACCACCACTACATAAGCTCCAGGAGGGCAAAGACTAAATTTGTCTTTATTCACCATTTTATTCTAGGTAGGTGCTAGCATCTGCCACATAGTAACCATGCAATAAATACTTGCAGAAAGAAAAGATAGACAAAGGTAGGCAAAGACAGATCCTGTTCTGTTTTCTCAAGAGGTGAACTGTGGGATTGAAAACCTGCATAAGAAGCACATCTACTCACCTTTCTCCTTTCCCTCCTTACAAACACAGGCCATCTCTCCCCTATACTAACAGAAGGGAAATTTATCTGTATGCTCTGGAGAAATTAAACAAAGGGACACCAGGCTGAAAACAAAGGACTTTAGTATGTCTAAATACTGCAAGGGTATTCCCTTAGTGGTTAAGACTCTGTGTTTCCACTGTAGGGGCACAGGTTCAATCCCTGGCCGGGGAACTAAGATTCCACACACCACATGTGCTGGGGTGGGGATGTTAAGGTCATTAAAGACAAAGAAAAGCTTAGAAACTATTCAAGATTAAAGAAGACTGAACAGGAGTAATGAATTATCCCGAGCCAGAAAAATAAAGAAAAAAATGGATGGCAAAGAGCCCCAACAATCATCTTTCTCTGCTTGGCTCCCAGAATGCTGTAACCCAAGTTTATATTTCTGACCCAGGAAGAAAGGGACATTTCCCTCTGGAGTGGCAGGTACTGATAGCTGGTCCCCTCATAACTGACCTACAATGCAGACTACCAGTCAAAAATACCACTGATTAACAAGGAACTTATCAGCTTTTTGTGCATAGCCATTAAATACAATTGGAGCAAAAGTAAAGGAAGTCTCCAACATAAAGACCAAGATAAACAAACAATTCAGTGGAACTAGACAACCCAAAAAGTAGGAAAAAACCTTCATAAATTTATAATCAGTAGCCTAAGAGATTAGAGAGAATTGCAAGATCTATGAGAATATTGAATTTGGGATTTTTTTTTTAAAGAAAAATGATAATGATTAAAGATTAAGAGCTCTTGGAAACTTAAATTATACTTCCCATATGTTAAAATCCATTAGANTTAAAGCTAAAGTTGAGAATATTTCCCCAAAATAGAACTAACCACATACATAGAATAAAGTGAGTAAATTAAAGAATCAATTGAGAGGAACCCACACCCAAATAATACAAGTTTCAGAAATAGAAGACAAGAAAAACAAAGGGGTAGGAAATCGAAGAAATAATGCAAGAAAAATCCCTAGAACAGAAAGATTTGTTTCCATATTAAGTGCCCAGTGCGAACTATTGTTGTATAGTTGCTCAGTCGTGTCCAACTCTTTGAAACCCCTTGAACTGTAGCCCATCAGGCTCTTCTGTCCATGGAATTTTCTAGGTAAGAATACTGGAACAGGTTGCCATTTCCTTCTCCAGGGGATCTTCCCAACTTAAGGATCAAAACCAGGTCTCCCACATTGCAGGGAGATTCTTTATCTCTGAGCCACCTCAAACTGTTATACCAAGTGTTAAATCAGAATGCTTTTTTAGAGGTGCAAAGTACTGTATGGGGAAAATTTATCCCCATAAGTCTCCCAAGTTGGACAAACTCAGTCTCTTCCCTCCTGTGTTTCTCCTTTACTCGCACACTATTACCACATTCACAAAACTTCTGACACCAGGTATTTGGCTTTTCCCCACACCACCAAGCAGCTCTCCCACAGGAGGCAGGTGTTTGATGATTCAACTCAATTCTAACACTATACCCTGGGAGTTAGCATCAGATCCCACAGGTTAAGGGCTCAGTCCCATAAGACTGCCCCCCACTTCAGATGCCAAGAGCAAATTTAGGCTGTCACTTGTGCTTCTGACTGACGTCCTATAAACTGGAGAGTCCAAAGACTCTGGGTTCAATTAATTTGCTAGAGTGGCTCACAGAAGTCAGAGAAACATTTTACAGTAGTTTCCCCCTTATGTGAAGAGGGGATATGTTCTAAGGCCTTGCACAATGGATGCCTGAAACTGTGAATAGCACTCAACCCTATATAGACTGTGTTTTTTTCTTATACATCCATACCTGTGATAAAGTCTGTTTTGTTAATTAGGAACAGTAAAAGAGTAATAGCATAACTAATAATAAAATAGAACAATTAGAACAATATATTATAATAAAACATAGTCTCAATGACGCCCAGAGGAAAACTGAGTGGTGGGAAAAATTTTAGAAAAAAAAGGACTTTTATTTTATTTTATTTTATTGCTATTTTTAATTTGTAAATACAGTAGTCCCACCCACCCACCTCCCAGGGACCTTTAGTGACTATCTGAAACTGTGGATAGTACTGAAGCTTATATAGGCTTCTCAGGTGGTTCAGCAGTAAAAAAAAAAAAAAAAAAAGGAAAGAAAATCCTCCTGCCAATGCAGGCGACCTGGTTCGATCCCTGGATTGGGAAGATCCCCTGGAGAAGAGAATGGCAACCTGCTCCAGTATTTTTGTCTGGGAAATTCCATGGAAAGAGGAGTCTGGCAGGTTAGGGTCCGTGGGGTCTCAAAAGAGTCAGACATGATTTAGTGACTAAACAACTAAACCCCATAGAGAGACTGTTTTTTTCCTATACATAAGCAACCATGATAAAGTTTAATCTAAAATTAGTTACCATAAGATATTAATGATGATAACAAACAATAGTAAAAGAGAACAATTACAATAAACTGTAATAAAAGATAGGTTAATAAGGTCTCTCACCAAAAATCTTATTTTTCTATATTAACTAAACACTTATTTCACACTGTGGCCATACTTTTGCAGTTTAAAGTGTCAGCAAGTCAGCAAGACTAGCATGAATTCCTCTTCTTCACAGTTTCATGGCTAGAACACTTGTTCTTACTGTAGATCTTAACAACTTCAGAAATGATGTTTTTTATTTCCTTCTTAAGTCGAGAAGTTTTACCTTTTTACATAAAGGAAGCACTTTGCAGCTTCTCTTTGGAGTGTCTGAATTGCCAACATCACTACTCCTGATCTTTGAGGCCTTTACCAAGTAAAATAAGGGTTACTTGGACCAAGGCTGCAATACTGAAATAGTTGCTCTGATACCGGAGCCGGCTACTAACTGAGTAGGGGCCAGAAACTCTAAGTGAAGGGATGATTCACGTTTTGGGCAGGATGAAGTGAGACAACACAAGATTTCATTGTGCTAATCAGAACAGTGTGCAACTTAAAACTTACAATTATTTATTTCTCGCATTTTTCCGTTTAAGATTTTCAGACTGTGGTTGATCCCAGGTAACTGAAACCACTGAAAGTAAAACGGCTTGGCTGGGAGGGTACTGTACTTATTAGATTACTGGTTTATTACAAAGGATATTAGAGGATATGAACAACAGCCAGATGCAGAGATAGTGAGGGCAACATACAGGATGGCATATGGATGCATTCTTTTTCATCAAACTGGAATCTCTGTAAATCTCATTCTTTTGCATTTTTAAAGAGGCTTCATTATGAAGGACCTAAGCTCCTCCATTTTGTAAGGTTCCAGGAAAAGAGCTTTTGGAAATCCAAGAGCCTTTGGAAATCCCCTGACCTCACCCCACCACCTACGAGCCAATTGGACCCCAGACCAAAATCTCCTGACTTGATGCTCAGGAACTTGTGGTCTATCTAGACAATGGGAACCAATCAGAACCCTTGGCCAGCCCGGGAAATGGGAACCAATCAGAACCCAACACCTAACCTTTCCGCAGAAGGTAACCAATTAGACATCTCCCAACCCGGAAACTCCCTTTTTTCAAATTTTTCGAGCGAGAATACCCTATATAAGCAATGTAACCCAGAGCTCAGGGCTCCTCCCTATAGCCATTGCGCCGGTATCGGTGGGAGCCCCACTCAAGCTTGGTAATAAAAACTCTCTTGCTTTTGCATCGGATATCGGCTCCCTGGTGGTCATTGGGAGATTTTGCGACTTGGGCCTAACAATTACACAGGTGTAATTAATTAAATGATTGGCCATTGGTGATTGAACTCAATCTTCAGCCCATCTTGCCTTCCCAGAGGTCAGGGGGCAGTACTAAAGTTCCAACACTCTATTCTCCGGGTTGGTTACATTAGCAACAAGCCTCAACCCTTCTATGACACAAGGACTTTCCTAAATCACCTTATTAACATAACAAAATACACTATTGCACTCAACCCTTAGGGAATGCCAAGAGTTTTAGCAGCTCTGTGCCAGAAAAGGGAAACTGAAAGTGAACGTCACTCAGTCCTGTCCCACTCTTTGTGACACCATGGACCCCTGGAATTCTCCAGGCCAGAATACCGGAGTGGGTAGCCTTTCCCTTCTCCAAGGGATCTTCCCAACCCAGGTCTCCCTCATTGCAGGCGGATTCTTTATCAGCTGAGCCACAAGAGAAGCCCTCCAGAAAAGGGGATACAGACAAAACATAAATTTCTTATTATAAATCACATGACACCTTCTTAGGAAACTATTTGAAGATGGGCTGCACTAAAACAAAGAAGTAAACCAAGGAAGAAGGAGAAGTAGAGTCCAGGAAACTGGAGATCACCACAAGAAAACTCGCCCATAAAATGGTGAAGGAAAATTGAACTTTCCAGGACGGCCATCATAGAACTGGCTAAGATAGCCAGGAGATTATGAAAGGTAGAAAGAAGAATGGAGGAAGAGAGATTATTGGGCTGCAAGAACACCTGTCATGTGATTGTAACAACGGATTTTAGCTATCTGGTAGAGAGTCTGGGGATAATATTTATTGTTTAGTCGCTAAGTCATATTTGACTCTTTCGAGAACCCATGGACTGTAGTGCACTAGGTTCCTCTGTTCATGGGATTTCCCAGGCAAGAATACTGGAGTGGGTTGCCATGTCCTCCTCCAGGGGATCTTCCCAACCCATGGATCGAACCCACATCTCCTGCATTACAGGTGGCTTCTTTACCACTGAGCCACCAGGGAACCCCAGAGAAAACATAGGAAGCAGTAAATAAATAAAACAAAGAAACAGAAAATAAGAGGATTGTTAACTTTATGGAAAGTAAAGCTGTACAGTGTTCAATAGTCACAGTACACTGTATGACTCAGCAATGCATAATAATCAAAATAATGTTTGCACATATTGATTTTTTATTAATTTTATTGGAGTATAATTGCTTTACAGTGTTGTGCTGGCTTCTGTTGTACATCAGCATGAATCAAGCTATATATACACATATATCTCCTCCCTCTGGAGCCACCCTCCCACCGCCACCCACCCATTCCTCTAGGTCATCACAGTCAGATGACTACAATTGCTGTCATTGATAACATCATTAACATACAGACTTAAGTGGTTTCTCCAGGATGAGAAACAGACCCCACCCCGACCCCTGTCATGGACCACCAGACCAGAAACTTGCAAAGCATAGGCATCTTGACTGCTGAAACTACTTTAAGAAATGTTTACAGGACAATGGTTAACCCTGATTTCTTTGTTTTTCCCCGCTAAAAACTCCTAATTCAAAGGCCAACTTGGAGTGGATCTGAGGCTGTCTCCCAGTCCTTTGCTTGGCACCCTGAAAGTAGGCACTATTCTTTCCTTCATCACAACCTGGTATCAGTAGATTGGCTCTGGTGTGCATCCAGCAAGCAAACCTGAGTTTGGCTTGGTAACAACAGAAATATATTCCAGAGCAGGACTAAGGGATTGGGTAAAGAACTTCTGTTCTCAGACTTGTAATACAACTTAGCTTAAATATATATATATATTCAAGCATAAAAATTGCTTTCCAATGTTGTGTTGGTTTCTGCTGCACAGCAAAGTCAATCAGCTATATATATACATACAGACCCTCTTTTTTGAATTTCCTTCCCATTTAGGTTACCCAGACTATTAAGCAGAGTCCCTGTGCTACACAGTAGGTTCTCGTTAGTTATCTATTTTATACATGGTGTCAATAGTATATACATGTCAATCCCAGTCTCCCAATTCCTTCCACCTTTCCCACCTTTTCTCCTTGGTATCCATACGTTTGTTCTCTACATCTGCATATCTATTTCTGCTTTGTAAATTATTGTTGTTCAGTCATTCAGTCATGTCCAAATCTTTGCGACCCCATGGACTGCAGCAAACCAGGCTTTCCTGTCCTTCACCAACTTCCGGAGCTTGTTTAAACTCATGTGCATCCAGTCAGCGATGCCATCCAACCATCTCATCCTCTGTCGTCCCCTTTTCCTCCTGCCTTCAATCTTTCCCAGCACCAAGGTCTTTTCCAATGAGTCAGTTCTTTGTATCAGGTGTCCAAAGTATTGGAGCTTTGGCTTCAGCATCAGTCCTTCCAATGAATATTCAGGACTGATTTCCTTTAGGACTGACTGGTTTGATCTCCTTGCTGTCCCAGAGACTCTCAAAAGTCTTCTCCA